>WYDI02004926.1:17485-39630 GCA_009867235.2 Psittacus erithacus
GCATATTCAAATACTAACCATGTGGAACAACCCTTTCAGGCAGAAGCCAGACCTTTTTTATTCTTTTCCTAAAAATAAGTCTTGTGCCTGGCATAAGCAGTGGAGTGTCTGGGGTCTGACACACACACAAATCCCGCAGGGAATTCAGCCAGCACCCCGGTGACTGCAGCTGCAAGTGATTTACAGGTGCAGCTTCCCTTTTTGGGTCCAATGGGAAGAACACCTTGGATAACCTAACACCTGCTGGGAAGTAATTTGCCTGATGTAGTAAGAAATGGCTTTGGCAAGGGCATGTTCCTCTGCTCAAGATCTCACAGTCTGGAGCGTGTTTGTGGTACAGGCCCCCAGGGATTGATGGAAGAACTCAGCCTGGACCATGCCCCTCATACAGCCCTGTGCACATCTCTGCCACTGTCCCTGCTGCAGGGTGGGCAGCTGGCTTCCATGGCCCGTGGTCCAATCTCACACAGCAACCCCAAATTCTCCTCATCCTGTGTTTCCCTGTCCCTAAGTCCATCTAACTTCTCAAACCACTGAACGTGATTGGAAACACTAAAGCCAATCTATGAAATTTCAGTCCCCAAATTAGAGGTGATTTGGGGAAAGTGATGTTCTTGGAAATAAAGATGGTTTGGCTCTTAACCCCTAGGGCTGAAAGGGCTCTACAGCCACAGGAACCTTTGGTAGCTGTAATGAGATTTGGACTACAAATATAGTTGTTCCCAAACTTTTCTTTTTTAGCTGCCTGCACAATCTTTGGTTTTAGAAACCAAAAGGCCCTGAGCAAAACCTGTGGAGTCAGTAAAAAGGGTTCAGCCTTTACATCTTTTCTCCGACATCACAGATGTTTTGGGGGGAGGAATGCTGGCAAAGCATTCCAGCTTAACTTTTCAGGATGAAAAACCTTTCATGTCCAAAACTCCAACAACTGGATGGCCTAATAAGTTTCTATTTCTTGAGCACGTGTGTTGGCCCTGTACTGAAAAGGTCTGTCCTGGTGGGCAGTGAAAATTATTAGTGACAGATGTTGACCCAGGATCAACATGAACAGCACTGGAGAAGGCTTATATTCCACTTTGTCAAGGGTCTACCATGCTCCTGGGAGGGACATTCACAGTACCAGGCTTTGAAACCCGTTCTTATTGTCATATTTTACACAACCAGTCCATTAGTGCCCCTCATAAATGGCTACTCTAGCTCCTTGTGCTAAGAACAGGAAGACCTGGCTCAAGTACCTCAAAATACACCCATGCTCCCAAAGCCATGAGCAAGCGCTCTTTGTGGTCACAGCTGCTAATGAAACATCTGCATGAGCTGCACTCCATCAGGAATCAGTCAAAACAGAGCCTGAAAGTGAAAACCTTTTCAAAATTAATATATTGAAGGAGCAGGATAGGATGGATCTCACTAATCCTCTGATTAACAGATTTCTTTTACTATTACTCTTTGCTTAATAGGTTGACTTTACGGTATTCACTCCAGTTGTGTTCCAAGGCTCTAAAACAGCCTTTGAAGATGCTATAGTGTTGCACTTTCACACAAGCTGTGTGCATCCATCTGTACTGCTGGGTACCAGCTCTGGAGAGCTGTCGGTTGAAGGCAAAGCTGCTCTCATCGGTGAAGCTATGCATGCACAAAGAGCCAAGAACATAAAGATGGTGTCAAAAGGCCACAGGCTTTTGAAAAGTGCCTTGCTTAGTGTTTCAGTGAGGTTTTATTGCAATGGCTAATTAAAAGTTCATCATGTGAACCGAACGCAGCCAAGGTTTATCTGCTCTGCAGCCATATAGACAGGCCAATGCTTCGTCAGTATATCAGAATTATGTGCTTGGTTCTGGAGTGGATTCACTACTGCTTATCTGTCAGGGAAAAGAAACATCACTGAAAAATCGGTAAACAAAAAACAAATCCTTGCCTCTTCTGACAACATCTCTCATGCCAACAGCCTTTGGAGTTGCTTTTGCACTTGGCTCTTTTTCTTATGTTTTCCTGATATCTGGCACATAAGTTGCAGGGCAGATCTGCATGCCTCAGCAAGCTCTGGGCACAGCAAACCTATCTGGATTTCCTTGTGCCTGAAATCTGTTCCTTAGCCCAGCGGGGGCTTCTTGCAGCTGTAACCGCTGCTCATGGGGGCAAGGTGCTTTGGTGGAGGATGGAGGTTTGAGAGGCAGGGCTTCTGAACAGGTAGCTGGACCAGCTGTAGTCACATTGGCTGCAGGTAGCAGAAGTGGGTTAAGGAATCAGTCTGAGGTATGGTACTATAGGGTGCCAACTGCCCTGGCTCAGGAACTGAAGGCATCCAGAGATGCTTCTGGATGAGAAGTGCAGATAATAGCAAAAGATTAGAGTAAAAGAAAACCACTGGAGAAAGATGATGGCAGTATATATACTGTTCAAGCTTCCCACCTAGCAGTGTAGATACCTGAAGAGTTCTTGGTCTAAATTTTTAATATATTATCCTACATATTACATTATTTCCCAGTCTGAAATGACTCTCAGATTTGCCTGCCAATGGATGCCAGATTTCTGTACTTGCCTTTCTTAAAAGATGTTTGGAGAAGAAGTCTTATAACACCTGCAGATACCACCTGCAGGTCTGCCATGAATGGCAAGGGAAAATGCAGGTTGGGGCTGGATATGGAAAACTGGAGATGGTTTCCCTCCCTTCACTGGCCGCTCTTTTATTGCAGCTTCTGGATCAGATTTTGCTTGCTGCTTTCCACCTTCACATTGGCAAGAGCCAGCCGCTTGCAGAAGGAGTACTAGGCACCAGTGCAGCAAAAAGGGGAGGCACTGCTGGTAACGGTGTACTCCTATGCCAGCAGGTCAAACACGGCCCTTTTAAGGGGCTGAAATATGCAAGAAGTTCTGCGGTGTGATGCGCAGGTAACTGAAAGAGCATGGTGCTGGAATTAGCTCATTAATTAGCTGTCAGTGTCATCAGAGAGAGTTCAGCCAGAGCCACTCTTCAGTCAGCAGGAAAGAAGGAACTACTACAGATCTTTCCAGATTGCTCTTAATGAAGATGGCCTCTGTTACTCCCATGGAGTACTGGAGCCCTGGCAGAGGCATTCAGGAAGCAGACGCATAGTTCCTGCTAATTAATGTAGCTTTGATTAGTCTCCATACCTGCTTGCAGAAGTGACTAAAAGAGATGCAGTCTGGAAGATTTTTGTGAATTATCCTTTCTCCATCAGAAATCCATGGGAAGTTGTTATCTGTTTGCTTTTGAGACTTCATTACGAAGTGGGAGGGAGAGGTGGTTGTCATATACCAAATGTCTGGGAGCCTGGAACCAGATCTTGGGTTGAGCTTTTCCCCAGTCACAAATAGCTGATAAAAAATGTATAAATTAGTCTGGAAGGAGACAGCACTCTGTACTTTGGAGCTGAAGGCAAACAGCCTATTCAGCTAAGCCCATAAATACCCCTTTTGGACTTCACAGCTGGCGCACGGAACATGAGGAGCTTCTTCTGGCAATCAAAAGCCATTTCTGTAACTAACATCTGAAGCTATGATCTCATGAACACCAACCATAGTGCCTTCAACCTTTTCTGAGTAGGAAAATAATCTCTTTACAGATGAAATCTGTAAAGTTACAGATGAAATCTGTAAAGAGCTTCCTTGTCCAGAATCCTAACTTGCAAAACCCCAAAACTAAACAAAAAATACCCAACTGCCCAAATCCAGGAGAGGCTGTTTCTTATTGGACTTTAAAACACAAAGAGTTAAGTCTTCTAAGAGGCACAAAGCTGTTGAATTTGTTGTCTCAGAGGAATGATAGCTGCAGGATAAGCATGTATACAGTGTGTTTTGGAGCTTAGCTTTCCCCTCTTCCTTTGCTTTGTAGGATAAATTATTCTGCCAATCCACAAAATCAATATTCAGTACAACATTAATGCAGTCTAGCTATGAAAGGCCACTCTCAGTATGGTAACCTCACCAAAACTGAGTATGCTACACACAATTTCTACCAGTCACGTTGCTATCTTCCCTTTTTAAAATGTTTGCAAGAAGCTAAGAAAGTAAAAAGACTGTGCTTTCAAAAAAAAAAACCAACAAAAAAGCGTATCTTTTCCTCGCAGCCTGAAAATTGGAGGCCACATTTTGAAAGCTGTACTTTCATCTTTATCACAATGGTTTGTTGGTTGTTAGTTAGGTGTCTCTACATGGGAAGTTTTACAGATTTAACCTCTTATTGATGCTTCTCATGGTTTCCTCTCAAAAGGCACAGTCCATGGCAGAGCCAGGAAATAGTGTCGGTTCTCTCTATTTGTGGTGCTTTTCTACAAAAGAATTCAAATGCCAGCGCCTGACCTGACACATGGTTATGTCCCTTGTGTAGGAAAGGACTGCTCTGCCTCTGAAGCAAAGCCTGGTTTATCCCGAAAGCTTTATTCTCCTTGAAACATTTCAGGGATACAAGCTGATAGATTAATTTGCTCTCAATTAGTCACAGTTCCCCTGGACTGACCTGCTGATCTGTCTGTTTTGTGACATTTCTAGCATTTTGGAGCACTTATGGAGGTGCCAGCTGCTACACTGCAGCCACGGCTGTGCAATCGCGCTGCTGACTGCTGCACATGTATTTTGGGAGGGAGGCAGATGTGCTGCTTCATTCACAGGAGAAGCAAATCAGCCCTTTGCCAAGGTCATACACCGAGACAGGAGAGGGATGTTTCTGCTGCCAATGGGTCTATGCCAGGGCCAAGGGGCTACATGGCAAAGGCAGGCAAACAGACCTCCAGAGAAGATCTTTGGGAAGGATGCTAAATTGCAGATGTGAGTAGCACATCTGGACGACGCATGTGCCAGCCCAGTCCTACACACTGCTGGGATGCTACCTTGCTATATGAAATGCATACTAACTGCACAACACACAGAAAGTGGCACAGGCCTGGTGAGTACTGCAGAAATGACTTTGCAGATGATGCTGAGTGTGTCCTGGCTGGCACAGCACAAGCCTTGTTTTGAAACCTCATCCTCAGCGTGGCCTCAGGGCTGCACCTTGCCAGAGCCATGGCTATTTGGGATGCTGCTGTTGTCCTGCCTCTTCTGGGTGGTTCAGCTTGGTAGGAACTTGGCTTGCAGGGAAATCAGGTACTGTTTTTGCCTGTCTCATTCTATGGACATGGAAGGGGAATTAGAAATTACAATTTTTTCCCCAATTCCTTGTTATCTTGTGGTAGTTTAAGCTCCATAGTTGTGGTGGCAGTGGAGGGAAGTCTATGCTTGAGTTTTCCCGAGGGTTTTGTGATGGGCTTGGATGTTATGAGTGGGATGTCATTTCAGCCATCTTGTCCTAACAGGACTGCTGCTACTGCTTGCTGCTGTTGTCCAGAGCCAGGGCCTGGTCCTGGATCAATGTATGTAAGATGTCTTTATAGAGCACAGAGCTCCTACTGAGAGGTTCAGGATGAATTCTGCGCATGAAACCAAATGAGACAATTTTACCTTAGGTCTTTTTTAATATACCTTTTAGCTCAAAATAATCATATTGTTATAAGTTCATTGAATAACAGTTTAAATAATTAATTACAAAACTATGCAAAGACTGAACTATTCATTTAACTTGGTGCACATTTTGCCCTTAATATGTAACAATTTTCCTGTAATAATAAATACATGACTGGCAAATCAGTTTCTGTATAGCACTGAGGAATTTACATTCAAATTCAGGTTTTGGTGCAGAATTAAACTTCAATTGTCAATAAAGCTGCACCAGTATATTAATAATAAGCGGGATCTGAATAAGCAGCCAAAGATGATGTTAAAATATTCCAGGCCTCCAGTTTCTGATACAAATAGTTATGATTTCTTTTTAAAAGGAATGAGGTGTGTTTCAGGTTGATTAATTCTGTATGCCTGACTTAAGTGTCTGTATATGATTGGTTACAATGAGAGCCGTAACCTGTTCTCATCCTACAACTATCCTGTGACTGATTGCACCTGGCAGCGTGTAGATGAAGAGCACCAGGAAGATGATGAGAATGAGAAAAATTATGCCGATGATGATGTACTTCTTGTAATTTCTCCAGATCAGGTGGTACAAACACTTGAAAGGGTTTACAAACCAAGAGAAGGATGTGTCTGGTCGGCTAAAGGGGAAGAAAGAAAAAGAGGAAAAAAAAGTGTAAAAGCAGATCCAGCTATTTCCGAAGCTACCCCATTGCAAAATACGGTCTAGAAAGGACCTATAACTCCTGACAGCCCACTATATAGTTTAGAGGGAGCTTTCAAAAGTTTCACTTACTATTAGGTCACTCTTCTCCCTTCTGTCCCTGAGCACAATCTCTACATACCATTTGGAATGAAATTCCAGTTCACACTTCATAACTACTCCAATTTTAGGCAAGATACAGGGTTCAAAATTACAGACAATATCATGACAAATCCTAAATAAGAAATGCAGACATCTTGACCTTTAGTACAAAGATTTCTAATCACTGCTAGGAATTTAGCTATGCAAAAGAATGCCCTGGTTTCAGCTGGGATAGAGTTAATTTTCTTCCTTGTAGCTGGGTCAGGTCTGTGATTTGGATTTAGTCTGAGAACAATGCTGATAACACACCAATGTTTTAGTTGTTGCTGAGCAGCGCTTTCCCTGATCAAGACTTTTTCAATCTTATGCTCTGCCAGTGAGGAGGAGCGCAAGAAGCCGGGAGAAAGCAGAGACAGGACACCTGACCCAAACTAGCCAAAGGGGTATTCCATACCACAGCACGTCATACCCAGTGTATAAACTGGGGGAGTCACCTGGAAGGGACCAACTGCTGTTCGAGTCAGGCTGGGTATCATTCCGTGGGTGGTGAGCAATTGTATTGTGCATCATTTGTGCTTATTGGGGTTTTTTTCCTTTCCCCTTTTAGTTCTATATTCTCTCCCCTTGCTATTTCCCTTATCATTAGTTGTAGTAGTAGTAGTATTACTTCAGTTATTAAACTGTTCTTATCTCAACCTGTGGGGTTTACAATCTTTCACTTCTCTTCTGCATCCTGCCAGAAGAGGGAGATGGGGGTGTGAGCGAACAGCTGCATGGTGCTGAGTTACCGGCTGGGTCTAAACCACAGCAAAGCAGTAAGAAGCTACTACAAAAAAATCTTATTGCTCAATGGCCGCCTTCGTGCCATAACAGCCAGAGCAGCTCAAGCCTGGCGTGTGGCCCAAAATGGCATATTTTCAGAAGGAAATTTAAAACAGGCCTCCTGAAAACAGAAGAGATGAAATCTATGTAGTTTGATGAGGAAAACAGAGAAGAGCCACCTTCTGGTGGAGAAGATCTGCATTTCACAATCCTGGTTTTTTAGTAAATGTGGCCCCATGTCATCTTTTCCTCCCTAACCAGGAGTTTCTTCACACCGTACAGCAAAACTGGCTGCATTCAGGGAGGAAAACAAGGCTCTCCTTAGGAAAAATATCGGCATACTCTCTCCTGTGGCATGGCACCCAGCTTGGGAGGTCGCTAGGTCTTTGATTTCAATAGCCTGCAGTGAGCTGAGGCAACATCTGTCAGCTTTGTATGATGGATGATCTAAAGTGTACAGTGGTGTGAAGCAATACCTGCAAAATTGGGTGCAGGTTGTCTTTCTTATCCAACATCACCGTAATTGCGCAGATAGTGCAGTAGTAAAGAGAGTAAAATTAACTGAGGGTCACAAAAAGCAATGTCCATGTCTCACTCCAGAAAGCTGTTTCAGGAGTTTAAGCAATGCCTTAGTCATCTTGAGAATTCAGCATTCAGCATATGGAAGTGAATGCCAATGTGAGATAAAGTCTGGAAAGCTAAAAGGCCAATTGAATATGTTTTAATTACAGGCTGTGTTTTATACTGAGATGGAAATGGATCAGAAATAAATCAACAAATAAACCCTCCAGGTTAAAAGGAATTATTAAAAATTGCATATTCTGAAAAGTAAAATTTACTGAATCATAGACTTGAGTAACAAAAGCGTTAGTCTGCACATTCCAACTGCTTAAGGGCTTTTCATAATCTTTAAAGACAGAGGGAAAAAAAAAGGCAGACTGTTGCTCATTTAATTTTTCTTTGCAATGCAGGCAATAGAATTTGGTACCGGTAAAAGCAGAACATTTCTTATAATAGAGTGTGTCTGGAAAAGCATCCTGTCTTGATCAGCAGAGATGAAGAGATGGATCACTTCATGGATAACTTTGGCCGGCTTAAAATTAGACTCACTGCACTTTATTTCTCATTTGCATATTTCTCTTTAGTTCCTGGACATTTAATCTTTGCTACCTTTGCTCTGGTACATTAAAGAGTCTGCTACTGTCTAGTAACTCCTAGAAGATAATTTTGGGTTTGAAATTCTTTTGTTTCTTAATTAAAAATATCTGTGCTTCTCTGTGTGTTTAATTTCATTCATTCAATATTTATGGTTTAGGATAAAGAGAGGATAAGGAATAAGGAGACAGTCTCCTGCTGAATGCCCCTATCCCAGCTTGTTCAATGAATATGCTCCTACTCACTTGGGTTTTTCCAAAGGCTCGGGCTCCTTGCGAGCTTTGCCTACCGGATTCTTCTCAGCTTCTTCTGCTGTGACTAAGTGAAACTCAGCTTCCACCTTGCCCTGGATCGGAGAGATCATATGTAAGCACCCAAAGCTGGATTATTTTCATCAAATCCCAGTGGGATTTGGCTTGTGGAAAAATTATGAAAGCAGCTGAGAAAAAAAAAAGAAAATTGATTAAAGAAAATAAGACCAAATCTTTGCAGTTAAAGAGAAATCACAAAGAAAAACCCAGACACAAAATTCCTGACTTCTGCTCAAGGAACACAAGGCATCCCTGTGGAAGACAATGGGAATCAAGAGATGGAAGTGAACTAGGAGAAAGAGAATCAATTGTATGAGAGTTGAGAAATTGGAACTAAAGCAGAATTTGAGAGTGGAGGCTATTCACTAAATCCATTGGAAGTACACAATCACTTTCAGTCTGAAGAAGGCAATGAACTTAAAGCTGACACTTATTATTAAAACATTCTTCTTGCTGGAATGGTCAGAAATATGAAGGAAGGGTGAGATGTATGAAAACCCATGGAGAATCAATGGAAGTCTAGAGAGAGAGAGGGAGATCCCCTGAAAAAAGGTCAAAGCAGGTGAATTTGTAGAGGGCTATACTACAGGAAGGTAGCTTGCAGCTCTTGGTCTGTGTCCTCAAAGAGACCTAGATGCACCTAAAGGCTCCAATTACACTGATCCCAGAACTGGGCTGCAGCAATGCCCAAGCTCGAATTCAAGCTCCCGAAGTTCTCCATGGCCATGTGAGCGCATCAACTTGGGTTTTTCTTCACTAGCTCACACAGCTCTGTTTCATGTAGACATGCCCCTAAGACCATATTCAGAGTTACCTACTGGTAAGTACTTCATGCCTAGATACATGCCTTCCATCTGGGAAACAGGGGATCAGAGTTGTTGTTCATTTGCACTGAAGGTCCCTAAATTGCTGTAGAAGTATAAAGGACTATTAAAGACAGGGAAAATGGAGAAGTTCTGTTATACACTGAGAATTTCAGCATAGCTCCATATTATACAGAGAGCACTACAACATTATGAAGAGAAGGTGCAGCAGCAAACCCTGAGATAAATGGCTATGTACATGCTGAGTGAGATTTACACCCTGCTGCAAGCCTTGTTATGCTAGAGGCTTTAGGTAGGCGAAAATTTGTGTGGCAACATTTATATTCTTCTTAGGAAGATATATAAGATTCTTAGGTTCTAACGTAACAAGTCCTATAGAGTTTGAGGGAAGCTGTCATTTTTCTTTGGATTCCTTTATATCAGTTGTATCCTGTCACTAAACCAAAATATATTGGCTTATTGAGCACCCTTCAACAAAAAGAGGAGCCTGTGCTCTTTCTATTTCAGATGTGTCACTAGCAAAGAGAATAACGGTAGACTCCAAAATCAGTTCCTTCACCCTGGCTGAAGTGAGAGATAAAGAGTAAAGAAATAAAGAAGCAGGTGAAATTTCTTCCAGGATTTCCTCAGAAAGGTGACTGGAACCACCTAATTTCCACTCTACCCATCCAGTGTGCTGGGATATGAACAGTGAAAGAAAGCAAAGAAAAAGTGCAGAGTGCTCTGGAATTATCTGAATGGGCTCTATGGGGAACTGCTAAAGATGGTTTGGACTTTGGAGGAGTCCCAAGGATTGGTGGTTGTTCTGCAGATGCCATATCCAAAATCAGCATGTGTCTGTCTCAGGGTCTCAGCAGCACATTTCAGACCCGGAGAAAAGCTACTCATCTGTAGCGGGCTGCCTACCGTGAGCTCCCCAGCCTTGATAAAAGGCCACCAGCCTCTGACACGCTTCTGCTGAAATATGGAGATCTTGTTTTCTTCACTTGCTGCCACAACCATGCCTAGGTCACAGCTCTTGGCTGTCTTTGCTGCTCGAGGGAATCCATTCAGGTTCAGCTCAAGAGTGCCTGGAGGGAGAAGCAATGTGACAACTCTCAGAGACCAGACAGAAGTGGAGGCATTCAAACAGCAGCTCCCAGATGGGATACATGGAGCAGCAGCTTGGGCCCAAGCTCCAGAGCTGGGGATCTCTCTGTACTGTCAGTCATTCATTTGTATTGCCCTAGCATAATGTCATCTAAGTTCCTAATTATTCCCCCTCCAAGAAATGTATAAGTTTGCAACGTGGTGCTTCAGAGAAAGACAAGCAAAAGTTGGGTCTCAGACACTGCTTTGTATGTACCTCTACAATACCCAGGTCTGGTGAGACCTCAGGTGAAGTTCAGGCAGTTCCATTACATACTTACCCAAGAAATCATCTGAAGAGAGTCTTTCAAAGTCCCACACCTGAAGCACCAGCTCAGCAGGTATTTTGCGCTCTGTCTTTTCCAAGGAAAATATGTTTTCTCTTTTACTAACCACCATTTGCTTCTCTGCTGGGAGGTAGTGGAATGGGAACACAAAGCGCCAGTTGAAGTTGCCCTCTCCTGTCAAGGAGTTGTAATGTACGTCTGTCTCCTGCTTGTCCTCTTCCAGGCCCTTTATCCACCTATGGCAAGCACTGCTGTTACCAGGGGAGCTTGAACTGTGGTTATAATTGTTTGGTTACAGGCATGAGCATTTACTAATTCCTACCTAATCAGTAAGGGGCAACACACCATCCAGGACTGTTACACACAGCAATAACCAGTCGGCCACTTGCTATTGGCCAAGATGCTTGTCTTCCTTGGGACAGGCAAGACAGCGTCAGTCATTTACCCACTAGAAATCACCCTGTATGCATGTTGTGCCACTCTAATAAATTCTGTGACAGTGTTCCAAAACTGATTTCAGTGCTCAGTATTAGAATCTAAATTGTTTGCAATTGCTGTTTAGGGTATAAACATGGCAAAAGTATGGTTGGAAAAGTCTCTGGTTTTCCTTGTGATTTTCTCTTGATTTCTGCTACAGTGTGAACAGCATCTGATGTGCAATGCTATGATACAAAAGGACAATGCTTTCCTCAACATAATCTTCTCTTCTGAAAAGCTCCACTGAGGTGATGATCCAGCTACGTATGTTTTAGATTTGAAAATGATTTATCACAGCTTGAGTAAAGATCAACATTTTGTGCTGCATCCAAAGAGTGGCTTTTCCTCTGCAAGCCCTGTTATTTCAAAAGGGAATTGGGAAAACCAGTAACGATACCAAGCACAGCACTGCCCCAGTGAAAGTCCATGCTTCGTGACAGACACAGTGCCATGTACACTGTCTGAACATAATGAGATTTGTGTCCTCATCGTTAACACACAGAAGCAATTCGTTTTCCACTCCTGCCTTTCCCTGGCAGACCGCTCTGGCATTGATAGTGATGTCCTCGTGCTGTCACACAGCTCAACACAAAGGCTGGCTCCTTATTTATTTCCTCAGTTTTTCAAACTCAGAGCTACTCTGCTACTGCTCTGGCCACCTTAGTTCATTGCTAAGTTGGATATCTCTGTGAACTCCAGCGATGTCCCAGTAGCTCCTCTCAGGGAACTGCAAGGGAAGGTTTGCTCAGCCAGTGTGTGCAATAACTGCAGTTGCAACATGCTGAGGACCACATGGTTGTATTAGTGTGTGCTTCACTTGAGCTCATTTCACCTGCTCCAAAGGAGTTGTACCGTTCCTGGTGCCCCACACAGCTTGGTCAGAGCTAACTCAAGTTTTCCTGTTAAGGTGCCTGTAGATATACTCTACAGAGGAGTAAGAGCTGTTACCAGACTGCCCTGTCCTTATGCTTACTTTAGATTTGTTATTACGTTCACATGATTTCCAAAACTTGCAAAATGGAAAATATCCTCTTTTCTCTTCCCCATCAGTCCCAGTGCTTCCCTCAGTGGTCAGTGGCAATACAGCAATAGGTTTTTAGGGAAAATCATTTTGCCACATTCCTAGCGTCCTACAAACTCAGATTTTTTCAGGACTCCACAATGATGCAATTCATATTAACATATAATTCCACTCTCTAGTAGTGGAAACACAGCAAGAAATCTAACACCAGCCTCAGACTTGAGAATTGCAATACTTCCTACTTAAGCTGTAATTTCCCCCAGTCTATCTGCTACCTTTATTCAAATACTGCTCAGAAAGTGCAAAGCAGTACTCCAAAGCAGAAAGCAATTTGAAGAAATAACCTGCTGCAATCTCAGGAAAAAGCTGGTTCTAGTGTCAAGCTCCCCTTTCATTCTCTCTTTTCATCTTATCTTTTACGGGCTATCCCAGGAACATCTGTGAAGCTGCAATAGACATGTAGTCTGCATCAATAAGGAGTTGAAGAGCAAAAAGTCCTCATATGATGTTCTTCCCAGCATGGCCATGGTCAGTCACCCACACATTCCCCACATAAGGTCAGGAAATATTTCCAGCAGAGGAAGCCTGGCAAACACCTACTTTCGTTTTTAATGTGGTCATCATTCCCTTTTCTCTGATTATGTCAAACCTCTGTGTATCTGTATGAGCTGTTACAGTTCAGGTCCTGTAAGTGTTTGATCTCTGCTCAGCTGTTGACTTGGTTCTCGTCTTGTGCCATCTCTGCTTGAACAGTAAGTAACGACCAGTGTCATTTCTCAGTTACTGGATTTTAAGATGCCAAAAAAGAAGCAGTATCAAATATAAGTGAATAATTTGAGCAGCCATTTAGAGCAAAGTACCAGCATTATGGAAACAGCTTATCCTATATTCTCATAACATTTTTTTTGTCTGATTTTTGAATGAAAAATTACATGTTCTCTTGAAGCCAAGTCCTGAAAAACTTACCCTTTTACATAGATATCACTTGATTTTTGCCCCGTAAAGATATTTTCATCTTCTAGAATTACATCCTCTGTATTCCAGATTATCACCCTCAGTTCATACCTGAAAAAGAAAAGAAAGTAGGCCTGTATATACTCAAGCTGTGGTCAGACACTAATGTAAACCTCTAACAAGCCATACTTTTATCTCAAAGTGAGAAATGTTGTATCTTTGCAAAACTCTAAAAGCAGCATCAGCCTCAGGCTTCTTCTGTTTACAAAAGTCTAGTGATAGAGTGAGGATGTGGCTCCTTTCAGCTCTTGGAGTGTGCTGGACTACGGCAGGGTCACTGCCAGTTTTGGAGGGATGGAAAATTCCTTGCTTTTTATGTGCCTGTTCCTTTTCAATTCTTTTCACAGAAATGCTGCAGTGAAACAAAGCAAAACTGGTCTGAACAACATCATCAGGGAAGTCTCCCAAACAGTGAGCATCTTGCTAATAAAACCCAGAGCTACCTGGGAGTTGCTTTTCAATAGAAATGTCTAAAAATATTGTGTTTGGTGCAATCCAGTGCATTGAAAGGGAAAAGAAGCACTGTTTAGAGATATTTTCATTTGAACAAGTGCAATCATCTTTAGAAGCAGCAGTAAAAGGAACTGACATTTTCCCGTCTTTTTCACTCTCTATATACAGACATTTGTAGTGGCCATACAAAGCTTTAGAAGCTTGAACTGAAATACAGATATTGCAGGTGACATAAAAAAATTATACTTAAAAATGTAGGTATGCATTAGGTCATTGTATGAATTGCAAAATAAAAAGATCCCCAAACCTATGTCTGAGAACACCAGCGTATGATTTTTTCTGATATGACATGTGTTGTCTTCATGATAGCCTCAATCTCAGGTGTAAAACAGTTTGCCTTAGAAGTTACCAGGTACTCTACATCATAGAATCATAGAATCGATCAGGTTGGAAAAGACCTTTAAGATCATCAAGTCCAACCATTACCCCAGGACTGCCAAGATCAGCTCTTAAGAACATGTTGACCACGAAAAACAATCCTCTACCCACTAGGCAAAGAAACTTTCATTTGCAGTGCTCCATCAGAGCCTTGTTCAGTCATCAACCAGAAATGTTTTCACAAAGTGTTTGAAGTCTTCTGGAGCCTGGAGCCTGTTTTGCTGCAGCAAATAAGCATTTCACAGCAAAATGTGTAACTCATGCTTGCATGTTTACTTTCTTATAATAAATGGTTTGACAAAATTTTTGCCTGCTTTTGTAGAATACATAAATGGCAGCAACAATTTGTTTTTGCAGGTATGGTTAGTTTTAAATCTATTTGGATTGGACAATTCTTCTTGTTAAGGAGCTTTGTAGATAGTTCTGATCTGGAGAAAGTAATTGTTACAGGGACTCTTACTTTAATCAAACCTTCGCTTACGTCAAAGGAAAGGAAAAGAAGCAAGTTTTTATGACATTGTTTCTTGTTCAAACATAAATACAGAAATAGTACGTGATGCTACTTCAGACACAAAATTCTCAGGAAAGGCCTTGCTAAAGCATTGGAATAAAGCTGATAGAGACAGGCTGAGAACTCTGTTGCTCATTTTTTGTGTTTCATTTACATCCAGTTAGCATGGAGGACTATGTGCAGTGTTGTATGTAAAGCAGCATAAGTATCTGTGTGAAATCTGAGAGGTTATTCTAAAAGTAGCTCTTCTGTTTGCTGCTGCTTTATATCTTTGCATAAAGTGACGGAAATGCAATAGATTGCGTTTCCATTGCAACTATTGCATCAAAGATCTCAACCAGGGGCAAGTAAGTTATCTGGCTGAAAGAGGTGGTGAAATTGGAATCACTTATTTCAGCTCAAAAAGTGGATGATAACATCA
This sequence comes from Psittacus erithacus, assembly GCA_009867235.2. Taxonomy (NCBI): domain Eukaryota; kingdom Metazoa; phylum Chordata; class Aves; order Psittaciformes; family Psittacidae; genus Psittacus; species Psittacus erithacus. The sequence continues at coordinate 32,613 of WYDI02004926.1, forward strand.
GAATTGTGAAGGGACTCTTGCCTCCAGCCACCTGTAACCTCTATATGAAAAAAAGAGGTCTCTTTCTAAAAGAGATGTGTGATAGTCCTCGATGAAAAAAATCACCCAAAATTCTTTGAGTTGTTTAGTGGAGGAGACTGAGCTAGATGGTCTCTTTTGACTGGAAGTCACGTGAACCTAGGAAAACTTTCCTCCTCAGGATTATAGCAGCTTGTTGTGATAGTTCTTTTTATAGTTGTTTTTATAGTTCTTTCCAGACACTTGAGGAAGACGCAGTCTTTGAAGACTTACGCTACCGTGCTGGGAGGAAAGTACAGAGTATTACCCTTTGGGTTTTCTTGGTGAAATGTCCACTGGGGGTCCTGGCAGAGGCATATCTTTAGGAAACATGTCAACCCACATCTGTACACGACCCTTGAAAACAGAGAGATAAACGTATCTGTAAACCCTGTTTTAGAGAGACTTTAAAAGGCTTTAAATGTAGTTCTGACATCCAAACCCACTGCTTCCTCTATAAGCACCAACCAGCTCACTATCCTGTAACTATGATTTAATCTACGAGCTTACTATAAAATATTTTTTTTTCCATACACATGTTCTATCAATCTCTCAGGAATTTGGTGAAATTGGAATTAAGCTCAAACACTGGCAACTTCAAGGTAGATTCCATATAAAAATAGTATGTGATGACCAGAAAAGAACCCCCTAAGTCTAGATACAAGCAGAGTTTGTGTTAACTTAATAAACTAAAGCATTAAAAAGCATGAAAATATGCGATTACACCTTGTGTGATTACCATGTATTTAAGTAACTGGCTCTATACATACATGCGTGACAGTTTCAAGGTTGATACTGAACAAAGGCTCATGTATAGTACGACACTTGGATGCTGTCTCTGTGAAATTGCAGATACAAATAAAAACCACAATAACTGGAGGAAAAGAAAACTGCTCCTGGGTCCATCACCACCACCTCTGAGCTGCTCTACCTGTTCTATGCCTGGCTTATCCTTATGGTACAGAGGCCGAGTTTCAATGTGCTCTGGGACCAGTTTGTACCCAGCTCCAGGGATTTCTTCCCAAGCATGTAAAACCTTTAAGGAGAGGTGTTCATATGATTCAGTTGGCTCCTCTACAGGGAAAAGATGAAACAAAAAGAACAAAGGCAGCTGAATTGTAATGTTGGACCCCTTGGTAAAATGTTCCATTAATTATTAAAGATGGTCATTAAAAATTTGCTTGAGTTAAAGAAAAGGTTTTACAAACTATCCCAGCTAAGTAAAGAAAGGTCTTGAAATGCATTTAATTCTTGTAGATAAGGGTACCCACAGGATAACTGGAATGTTAGCACTCTAGGCAGCAGTTTATCTGTAAAACACAGCAAATAATTTCACTATTACAACCAGCAGTTTTTCACAGGAAGATGGCAGAAACCACTCTTACAGAAAATTGCAAATCTGCTTTTTTACAGCTCACAAAAGACAAGGAAACTTTGCTTTTGATGGAACTGGCAGTAAATGGACACTAGTAGTTATATTTACACCCCATTTTGCCTTGTGATGGCAACAGCAAAGACTCCCCTGGAGAGCCAAATCACGCCTCAAGGGAATAGGGTTGAAGTCCATGGGCAAGAATATGTCACCTTCTGATGTGCTCAGCTTGGCCACTGGAGGAAGTGAGACCCCAGAGTATGGCACCTCTAGTGCTAATATTGAAAGCAGGGAGGATACTGGAAAGCAAAGAAAGCCTTTTGAGCTCCTGAGCTTCTCTTTCCTCCTTTTTTGTGTGGGCTCTACACAAAAGAACACAGATTACTGAGGAGGGATATCTTCTAGATTAGGAGAGAAATACACAGGTGAGAAGCAAATTAAGACTTCTTTGTGTCAGGAAACTGTTATGAGTTTTCCTGTGGGTGCTATCACTGAGGTCCTGGTAGTTGACAAAAGGTTTGTTTGAGATTTAAAGAGTTGGTATTAAATCCTTCCTAATGGCCTTGGCAGGCTCTTGGTACTGCTACAATGCAGCTGAAGAGCGATGAAGTACTTCATTACCATTCTCGTCTTCTGTGAAGACTGTCTTTCCCTTAAAGACTTTTGTTCCTACTTGTATCTCTCCTGGCCGCATGAAGGGTCCACTGATTCTGTAGTCCTTACACAGCTTAGTGAGGATCTCACTTGGTTTGGTTGTATTGCGCCATGCATTGTACCCTTCTCTGCAAGGAGGGAACAGAGAGCAAAAAGAAATGGGTGAGGTTTTCCTTCAGCAAAGTGCACTGACAAATTAGAACTTCCCATGAGGAGGTTTGCTTTGTGGTCAGTGGCCCTGACATCTGCTCAGCAGAACTTTCCCTTTGAATTGTCCAGCACTAGTTCTTAATTGAGACACCCCCTCTGCCTGCTCAGGTTGAAGCAGCCTTACCCACAGCTTAGATGAAGTAGCCCTGGTTTGGCATGCTCCCCTAAGAAGAAAAGGACCAGAGCTCATTCCCTGTTTTACCTGAAGGAATCAAGCTACATGTTCCACCTTCACTTAAGGAGAAGTGTTCTGTGGCTCCCACATGCAGAGGAGATGCTGATATCTGGGACCTGGAACAAGCTCATGGAGAAATACATCACACTGGAGACTGACCTGGCAAGGGAAGCCTTGGAGTTTGGTCTGTGCTCCTGGATTTCTTTTTTGTATCGTCTGCCTTTTGTTGGTAAAATAAAGAAACAACCATAGGAGAAGAACCCCAAACTCACGTGTCCCAGGTCAGTGCCCTGCCCCAGAGCAATGGAGCTATTTTAGTTTTACTTTCTTTGCATTAATTCATCTTTGTCCACAATACCTTTGAGAGTGCAGCCATATGGCAGTGACTAGGAGCTCAGCACCATTGCTCTGTGGCTCATCTCTGCTACAGAGGCCATGCCAGCATCCCCACTCTGCTCCTGCTTCCCCCAGGGCCATGGCAGCCCCACCAGCCCTGCTGCAATCATTCCAATTGCAGCTGAATAACTGAGAGCAGAGTAGAGCCCTGTCATAACCTCTCTGACAGGTTTTTTATCACTTCCCCTTTAATGCCTGTCGGAAGGCAATTTATTAAGCAGGTGTATGTTGCACATAGGCTGTTTACTATCTAAAATCCTTGGTGAACAAACAGTGCTTTTAATTTTAAAATCCCTACTGAGGCTGGCAGCTGCCCAAAGCCACTGTTAATCTCTTGGGTGAATTTTAATTAAAATACCTCCTGTGATGCTTTAGTGCTGAAGAAAGTATAATACATAGGCACATCTGGAATTTCGCCTCCAGTCAAGTCACTCACTGTGTGCGCCGTTGCTGTCTGAAGAGGTACTTACATTTCATATTGACTTTGTAAGCCACAGGTAGCTCGATGCCTGCTGTAGAAACGGTTTTCCAAATCAATTTTAGTCTCTCCAATGAGATCATCTGTTCCCACAAAGTCATGGTCATAGATCAGGACTGTGAGCAAGGAATCCTTGGGGAACGTAGCTTGGATTTCAAATGATCTACAGAAAAATTGAGACCTATGTGCAGTCAAATCAGTTTTGAAGCTTAAAAGATTAAGTTAAAAATACTGAGTAAACGTGTGGACAGTGTCACTTCTAATAATCAGTGGGGAGGGCGAGTTTGATAGTGGGGTTTTGTTTCAATTAATTATCTGAACATACTGGAAACACAATACAAAAGTATTTTCTTTCTCCTGCTTCCCTATCAAAATCCTCAGGTTAAATATTGAATAACGGAATCTCAGGTCACCCACTGAAATGATCAGGCAAAAGTTCTAAACAAGTGTCAAAAAAGCAAAGATCAGAACTCCCTTTTCACTCAGGGCATTTTTTAGGCATAGAAATAGTTGCTGAGATGTTTACAGATGCTGAAAATATTAAAGTGATTTAAAGACTTGACAAATTAGTGGAAGATGGGACATCCTCACCAGCACAACACTGGCTCTGGATTTCTCCAAAGCAGAACTGAGCTTTGTTTCCTGAAGGATGAGTTCTTTCCTTATTCTCCAAGTGGCCAAAGTAAATTTTCTAGCAAGAGCAGAGCAGTTTTTGGAGAAGAGAGATGCCTGAAAACAGGCTGGGATTGCTGGAGGTCAGCGGTGCCCTGCTGACCAGAGTTTCTAGGATGACAAACAGTAGTTACTATGACTGATGCTACTGCTGCAAAGAAGTTGCTGGTACAGTCACCCCAGTGTTGTCACTGGCAGCAGCAAGGACTATGCAAATGAACACCCCATTCCTAATGTTTTCTAAAACAAACATAATGGTGATTTCCCATTCCATGTATATGCATCTATACTGCCTGTGCTTTATCATGATGATGGTTCAGCTGCAACCTCTGCTAAGGAGGTTAAATCACAGAAACTGAGATGGCATGCTATGGAGGGACTGCTCTGCTCTTGTCTTTTCTCCTTATACTGTTTTCCTGAGTCTCTGCTTTTGCGGAGAGGACCCTGGCCAAGGCAGCTTTCAGTCAAGCCTAGTATAGTTTCTTTGTCTGAGTGTTCTAAAAGAGTAACTCCATCCCAATTCAAAACATTTTCAACCTTCTTAAAACAGGAAACTTGCTGGCAAAAACCACAGCTATTAACATTAACAATATAAATAAGTATAAAACATTGAAAACACAAAGTTGGTGTTTACTGACAGCTTACCCCTGGCTCACCCATTCAGAAGACTCTGTGGGTTCAAAAAAATAGGGGTTTTGTCCTAGTTCTAAAATCATGAGATTTATTTGGCATCTATTCAGCCTGAAACAGCAACAAAGAATGTGAAATCACACTTCAATGTGCTGATATTTATTTCCCTTGAAACTTAACAATTGCATTAATTAGCACAGGCAAGGTCATTTGTTGCCTCATTTCCTCTCATGCATCGTTTTGCAAAACCTCTCACAGCTTGCATTCCGTGATGTGTTATGTCTGGTGTGAAAATTAAAGCATTTATTATCACATAGGATGACAACAGTTCTCAGCATTTTAACCAACAGAATTATGAAACATCCCAACAGGCAAAAATCAGTATATAAAAACCACTTTGTCATAGTAACATCAATAGTGGTGGCAAGTGATAAAGCAGGAATCATCCCTGAATAAGAAAACAAGCGATCACTGACCTTCCAAATACTGGGTTTAGCTGCTTGGGGATGTAGTTTTCCCTGTCTTTAATTTCTGTGTTGCCCAGTCTCAGCACAATGTAGGGATCTGACTTGCCATCTGGATCAGCTGGGCTGAGGTTAAGTGCCTGTTAGGGAGAAAGACTGTGTCCTCAAGAAGCTTGTCAACTCTGGGCACCCATTTCTAAAACACAAAACATTGTCTGAAATATGACCCAAAAAAATTCTGCCACATAGGTAAGGATTTTAGAAGCTTCACTGCGAAGACACCGGAGGTAAACTGAGTTGAAAAGAAACATCTAAGTTATTCCAAGGTTAAAAGAACATCTGCCTACTTACTGCCACAATATAAACTCTGATGAGGACTTTAACAGAGTGATTTGGTGGTATCCCTTGCAGGATGCAGGGCTGCCCTCTGTCCAGTAAGCTGCCATCCTTAGGACTTGGGTATATGCAGAAGGAGCCCTGGTAATATATTGTAAAAGACAATATATTGTCTTTTATCTCCCTCGAAAACAGATCAAGTTCAACATAAAACCAACTCTAAATGCAAACAAAACATCATTCAAGCAGTCTGCACTGCAGTATATATGCATACACAAGACCTTTTATGGTACCACTCAAAGGGAACACATGCTTCAGTGTGATAAACATCATCTTTTAAAATGCTTCTGCTCTATAACCAAACCATGATGCAATCACCATGCAAGAAGTACTTGCATGCTTTTAGCGCTCTGGTTTATTATTTAAAGGCACTGACACCTGCAGGTGTTCTAAATCTAGTTTTCTTAATATTAATATTCTAAAAATTACCATTTTGCCCTTAACTGTATATTTGCAAATTGGTAACTCCACTGAGTCAGTTTCACAGCAATGCAAATGGAATCCAACTGTATTTTAGCAGCCACTATACAACTCATAAATGATTATTAACTCACGCTGCTGAGTAGCTCATACTACCTGAAAGCACCTAGCGAGTCATTTGAACAGAAATTTGCATTGCAAACTAATTGAGGTACCAATGAGTTCAATCAGTTCCTCTAAACTACAAAGTTCTTGAAATCCTATTAACATTATTCATGCTTTGAACTGTGTTTTCAGGTTGCCTGATGGTGCCCTGGATCAGGCTGCACAATTGTTTCCAACTGGAGTAGCAGTAAGGGCCTCCACGTAGATAACTGAAAATTACATATAAGATGCTATAGCTAATAATGCAGTAACTAAGTTGCATTAGCACAATTTTGATTACATAGCATCTCTTTTCTTCCTCTTCTGTGATTTAAAACTCTTTCGTAATTCTTTGTTTCAAAACAGCAGTGAATGTGGCTTTCATCTATCAGATAATGGGAAAGGAAAACTATGACTCTAGATCCAATAAAAGGATAATTCTGTTTACAACAGACTATCAATGTCTTTTTCTTTCATCTTTGGTATATCCAAAATATGCATGAAAACATAAAGTCTCCAAATTATTATCTATTTAATCGACTTTCAAGCTCACCTTGAATTTCCCTATTATTCTGTCTTCAGAGTCTGCATGAACTTCATCATTAGATTTTCCTCTTAAGAGCTGGAAAGTTTTCACCCAGTCCTCAAAGTTATTAAATTCACTCTCCAAGTCTCCTTCATAAATCTTTGAAAATAAGAGAATGCTTATTTTTTGTGATGCAGTGAATATATTTATAGCAACTTTTTTATTACAGGGTGTCTAGAAATCCATTTTGACTCAAAATACAGATTTTAATAAAACCAAGGTTTTGCAAAGTCCTTCAGGAAAAAAAAGTTAATTCCCCACCTAAAACAGGAACAGTTTTGTCCTTAACCAAAGTCCTTCCCAGCTACTGGAATAGCACATTAAATCAGCAGGTAGAAGTGGCTCTGCGTCCTGGGTTCAGCAG
>WYDI02004927.1:0-37576 GCA_009867235.2 Psittacus erithacus
AAGGCCAGGTTGGACAGAGCCTTGGGTGACATGGTTTAGTGGGAGGTGTTCCTGCCCATGGCAGGGGGGTTGGAACTTGATGATGTTAAGGTCCATTCCAGCCGTGACTATTCTATGATTCTGTGATTCTATAAAAGCAGTTCAATAGGAAATCAGAGCTTGTATTACCCCTTCCTTTCAGTTCCTGAGAGTTTCTAAATCAACTTATTTACTGTCTGTAAAATATATCTACATCCATGATAGTAGTCTTCATTATTCTGATAATGACAAGTAGTATTATATGTATTTATGAAGTATTATTTTTTTGGGGAAGGGATGTTTCAGCCCATTGACAGCTATTGAAATTTTTCTGCAAAAATCCCTATGAATAATCACTGCCAGTGGTTTGTAAAAATGAACATCAACACAATGTTATGGCTGTTGTTGGAAATAATAATTTCTTTGGAAACTACACATTTCTTATGTAAATGTTGTTTTAATCACAAACCAAAGTTTTTGTGATAATTAATCCATAGCTACAATCTGAATTCAGTTATGATCATGGATAGAAAGAAACATTTGAGACTGAAGCACTAAAGCAGTAGATGTAAGAGTAAAAGGTTATTTTTTTAAAAGCCTTCAAAATAAATCTTTATTTCTTCACCGTTGTAAGTATTATCCTAATCGTAAACCTAGATTTCTTGTGCCATCTGCCACTTCTTCATTTTTATTAGGTCTAAGTAAACCTTATCACTGTTTAAATGGGTAGCGGGAAAGAAAAGTACATATACTGGTATCCCTCAAATCTACCTGACCCATCATGGCAACCCCAGATATACAAAATCCTAGCCATAAAAGCTTTACTGGGCATTGGAAGGAGAACTGACTTTTCAGTAAAATCTGAAAAGGTATAATTTGTTCTGATGAACTTTAATAACATGAGCAGAAGTTTGTAGTGGAAGATGCTTTGTATGCAACATTATATACTAAGGATTAGAGTTTGCAGAAGTGATTCAGCTTAATGATTTCAACAAAAAACCCTCTAAGAAACTGTCAGTGCTATATATTAAATTTCAAGAGCTAATATTTATTATTATTGATCTTTGGTGTTAGGAAAAAAAAGGACAACTTTCTCTTTTCTGCCAAGTATCGTTGTTTATTACCCTGTGGTTTTCCACAAAAAAAAAGGAAATGGATATTGCAAACTGAAAAGCCTTGCATGCTTGCACATGGGAATTGCGAAGAGACTTCTAGGATTAGGTCTGTAAGTTCCCGGTGAAAATGTGTTGGGAGAAAAAGTGGCCACACTGGAACAAAAGGCAAGACTCACACTGCATGCACAAGGCCAGGATTTCATGCTAAATTTTCCTATTTTCCTGCCACAAGTTGCCTTTTTCATTTACCATTTTTTATATCAGGAGAATGGGGTAACTTAAAACCACTTGCAAGAAGAAGAAAAAATATCCTAAGTGCAGTCCTTCTTTGCATCCTACTTTCATTGATACAGATATTTTACATTTCCCTCAAGAAAACACACTGTGGGTCTTTTTGGCTGATACGTATCATGATTTGCACATGGTTCTGATGTTTCATTCTTTTAAAATATCTCACAGTCCATCCGAGCATCTTTTTGTTTGTCGGTTGCTAGGTATTAATTACAGGCTGGTAAATTACAAAAATTATTATACTTTGTTAAGCAATAATACTGATTATTTCACTGAAAGTAACACGATATAACAGAATATGTTTAAAAATATTTTCCTGAAAATTATGAGGAAGAATAATAAAATTACTGACTTTATAATCATGTAGATTAATGTTTATGATGTATTTCATAGTAAAAAGAAATACAGATAGGTTACATTTAGTATTCAAATGATTAAGAAATGTTCTTTTTTGGTACTACATATATACATGCATATGTACTCTATACATGTATATATCTCTGTGTTTGCATGAATATATGATTCTATTTATGCATGTGTGTATAATTCTGTTGCTCATCACTCACTGAGTGGGGGCAGCACCTGCAGGAAAGCTGGGCATGCTACTTATGAAGTTACCTCCAGGATGGGGCAGAGCCCCATCTCAGCCGTGTCCCCCAGGGGAGCATCCTCACATTGCTCCCTCCCCAACCAAGGGATATTTGTGGAAGGCTGACAGCTTCTCAGTACCAGTTAATTTATACAAAACCCCTCCAAGATTCTCTTGCTGCCACAAGCATGTGTGTACTTCAGTGCTTGAGAATTATACAAACTCCTATGTCAATATTCCTTTTGCCTTTTCTCCTTGTGAAATAAATGCTGTTTGTCCTGTGGCTTGGCAGGTTAGGTTATGCTGTGTTGCTGCCTGCTTTGGAGGAGAGCTGTGCATATTAGCACTGTACTGGGCTTGCCTGTGCTTCTTTCCTTTTGTATGTAGCCTGACATGAAGTGGCTTCCTTCAGCTTCTAGGGCACCAGCGGCATACTGTAACAGAACAAAACTCCCAAATCCTGCTTCTCTAGGAAGCAGAAGTTACACAGGAAAAAAACAGATGATGTTTTGAGTTTGGCTTATGAAATTACAAGTGTCAAGTGGTGTAATGTTGAATGGTGTATTCTTTCACTGCAGGTGATGCAATTTCCCTGAACTTTCTCTTCCTTGCTCAAAATTGTGTGTATTTCCTGTTTTCCTTAGCGGAGAAAAAGAATAAGGAAACAAAAAGGTCTTTAAATACTTCAATCACAAGCACCTTGTACCTATTGTGGAACTCCTATGCTTACTACTTTCTCTCATACAAAGCAACACATACAGGGTGAAACTGAAGACCTGAATTTTGTGAGTGAACATGCACACGTAACAACAGCATGCAGCCTATAACTCTGTTAGTCCTTACTTTTGTAGCTATACATAAATATTCCGGTAGCTGTGTCAACACCTTAGCTTTCCTTCCCTCCTAAAGAACATTAACCAAACTGTTCTAAATATGTTAAAACCAAAGATGATGGATTGTGAGTCATATAAAGTACGCCACAGCACAACTGTCTCATTTTTCATGAGGTTTTGTTCTCATTGCACAGCTTACCTGTTTTACCTACAGAGCACACTGCACCAGACTAGTTCTTAGGTCTTAGAAACAGACCCCATTAAATGTTTTCTTTTACTTTTCCATAAGTTCAGAATTTAAAACCAATTGACTTCACCACGAATAACACTGGCTGCACTTGTTTGTTGCTTTTTTGTTGCTTTTTCTGCAAATCTTTCTAAGAGACTAGATTTGTAAATGCAGGCTTCAATACAAAAATTGCTATTTATGACTCAATGCATATAGATATTACCAGTGATCTTATATTCATGCATGTATATTTGCAGAAGCAATAGGTGTTGTATAATAGAATAAATAAAACAGAGAAACATTAAAGATCAAAAATAATGTATTAATAGTTCAGCACCACAGCATAAAATAAAAGAAAAAAAAAAATACAAGAAGAAAACATTTGGTGAATTTGTGTAACTGCATTCCCTGCATTCTAAGACAAATTTACATTATGCAGTGATAGGTATGGCAAATGGATTGTTTGCCGGCATTAGAAAAAAGACGACCTTATCTCTGAGAAACCAGATGGTACAAAAATCCCACCAGTATCACAAGAATCTTACAGACTTAAATGGTACCTAACCTCAAATTGTAAACTATCTCCAAAACATTAGATTAGCAAGCCTTTCAAGTACAAATCTTGCATACAAGTCAGTGAAAGGCAGCACATGATCTTGTTCCAGCAACCACGACTTTGAAAGTCACCCAGAGCTACTCAGACGAGGTAGTTGTAGCTTGGAATTGTGAGATGCCTCCAGTGAATACAGTATTACATATTTATTTGGGGATTTTAATTTCTTGTTAAATGATGGGTTTTCACTAAGTCTTTTAATGTCTTAGAAAAGAAAATAACCTCTGATTGCAAATCATGTTATCAGCTAACACAACTTCTTAACCATGACTATATAGACTGCATTAATTTACAGACTTGCTATGTTTATGTGAAAGTGCTACTTTGGACTATTACAGCTGCCACTGGGATTTGGAAAGATTTAACCTTTCTGAGACTGGTTATAGAATCAATGGGTCATTGATCATGGATGCAAAGTTTTTTCCATTCTCATTTAACCCCAAATTTTTCTTTTCCTTTTATTGTCTCTTTAGATTTCCTAACATTTTCCTTACAGTCTATCTCATATTCAGACATGGGAGTTTTATGTTTTAGTATTAGGAGTCCCAGTTTTAATATTAAATGTTTGCCATTTGCAGAAGCTGTTAAAATGCCTTTATCAGTGTCCTGTTCAATTTACAAGATCTCTCAATTCCACCAAATTTTGGCTGTAGAGCAATGTCACATCCAAGGGGTTCATGTTCCCTTTCTTCCCTCATATCTCCACAGACAGACGGGTTGCATTTTCAGACATGATCATAATGTGTGTAATATGTTCCTGCTTCCTTTCCTACAACCCCAGCAATTTTTGTTAATTGTCTGTTTCATGTTTCTTCACTTTGGCCAGTGTCGAGCAAGCTCTAAAATGATCTCCTGATGTTAATATTTCAATCTTCAATCTTGCTTTGTTTTCCCTCTTATTTTTGTGCTCTCTTTCAGTCAGTATTACATTCCTACAAGTTAATCTCCTGTTACAGCCCTCTTCAGATCGGCATTATGCTGTAAGGCACTGAATGCTCACTGGGACTTAAGTTAGAACATGACTGCAATTGACTTTAACTTGCTGAATAGAAGTCAATAGCATAGGTACGGCATACACTGTGCCAGAGACACTGCCTCTGTTTCTGTTAGAGCGCATACAAGATCTAGCAGCAAGAAGTCAGAAAAATAACTGTATTTACCTTGCCACAATGAACTCACAAAAAAGGGCATTTGGGGGTGCATCAATGACATGTAGCAATATCTTGCTTGCTACAGCAATGGCTTTGACTTCCCTGCGCCACCACTGACCCGTACAGGAGAGAGGTAATTGATGACAGCCTGTTACCAAAGAGCAGGTTATAGGATTCCTGTTGTCCATCCACACAGGCAACCTAATTTTCCCTTGTGCCTAGAAACCAGCTCATACTAGGCACTTGCATTCATGCATTAGTTTTGCAAGCAAACAGTTTGGACATAGTGTTGTTCTATATTCCTAACATGTCAATGTCAAGAATAAAGGATATTATTATTATTATTGCTATTATAGTATTGACTGTACAGATTTGGCAGTGCAGGAAGATTACATTAATAGTCCCCATTCTATAGTTTATTTCTAAGCAATTTCCCAATGATGTTGTAACTCTAAGCCAGATACAAGCTTGGAATATGAACAATATATTAGCTTTTTTCCTATTATTATGCATGACTGAGATCCAGTTATACATTAGCCAGCTGTTTCATGATTTAGTTGGACTTTTTTTTTTCCTCCATTTCTTTTAGGGATGCTAATATAATTATTGCTACTTTTTAAAAATCTGTTCTACAGTTTTGTTTCTTTCTGTCCCATTTTTCTATTTAATTCCTGCGATCATGCCACCTTCTTGAAGTTTCTCCTCACAATTATTTTACTCTCCTGATGACTCATTGTAATACTGTAATATCTCTACGACTGGCTGAAGTACAGGATGTAAAGAACTTGGTTTGAAAAAAGAGTTTATGTTTGAACTTTTGCTTGTTTTTGGCTAATCTGTCCAAAACACTCAGAAGGCATTCATTACTGTGAAATGTTTACAAAATAGATTACCTCAATACCTAACAAGAATTGAATGCACACCACCAGATGAAAGAATCCATTTACAAATCTATTCTAATCCAAGGATTATGCATTTCACTTAAGATAAACATATACATGTTTATATTACAATATATATTTTACATTACAGCTTTACTGGAAAGTTTTTGTCTCTTCTGTTTGTATCAGTTTCTCACTGGAATTAGAAGCCACTCTTGATGCTCCTTTAGCAAAATCGTGTTTATAGTAACTATGAACTTTTCACTCAGATAGAGACAGGCAAGAGAGGCTTTACATAAAATGCACTAAATAAGTAACTAAACTAACTAATAAACTAACACAGTAAGATTAGTAATCACAGGACCCTGTGTCTCTGTGCACGCATATTTAAATTAAATCCTGGCTTGGAACAGAATATGGGTTGGCTCCCTATTTATCTGCATGATAGACTTTTTTTTCCCTTCACAAGATCTTGATCTATTGTGGAGCTGGGGAAGGAGGGATGGAAGAAGAGTCCATAGAGAAAAAGAGGCTTTACAATGAATTACGCTGTTTTAGGGAGGTAGACTATATAAACCCCAATTGTGTGTATAACACTTCCTAAACATTTCCAGGTGCTGTCTGGAACTAGTTAGCTCAGGCTGAATATATTTAGATAAGTGCAACAAGCTTAATTTATTTGGATACATGGCAAGTCCAAGCCATATCACCTTTGACAAACTGGGCCATCCCTATGCATTTAAAGCACATACACAAGCAAAGGGGACTGAGTAAAATATCCATCACTGATGCCTCCACTCAATTCCCCTGTAAGCTGACAGAAATACTGGGCTAAATTCTGATATCATCCGGACCTTTAGACAAAGCCCAGCAGATGTTTCTCCCACGTTGCGGCCTTGAGTGTAACACACAGCACTTTCTGTTCACATACCCATGCAGCTGAGAAAGACTACACAGAACCAGTCCATTGAAACACAAGCAGGCACATTTACTTTCTCTCTCCTTTTCTGGGTGCGTTCACCCACCCAAAAGCCTTCGGAGAAGGAAGAATGATGATAAGAAAAACTAACTGAACATGTTGACTAAAAATGTCAGAGACTTATAAGAAACCGTGGCTTTGTTATTAATGGTAGCAACAAGAAATCAATGAAGATTGCATGTTTCTTCTGATAATATCTCAGACAATATTCCTCACTGGCTGCTTTCTGTGCTACTTAACACAACTGGTGTGTACTTGGGCATCATGCCAGCAAAAAATAGTGAAACTCTTCAACACTACAAAAAAGCGTATTAACATATGCATTATGCCCTGCATAGACTGTAGGGGTTCAAAAAGCAGTATTCATCTTTATATGGCTGCTCGCCAGCTCCTACATACACACATCGGCATGCCCCCAGGAAGCAATCTAAGCCTTCTTTTACTTTTTAACAGGCAGATGAGCTGCCAATAAATTGGCAGGAAGGACTGAATTGGAGGAAGACAGTCTGCCTTTCTCATTTTCACCCCACATGCACTTGCTACTTTAGATCTAAAAAGGAAACAAGAAATAACAAGATGTTTATCCTCTGGCTTTATGTAATTAATACAGAGAATTTCCCAGACAATGTAATTGCTATAGTGACAAATATCAGAAGTGGATTACACATTGACACTGGTTCTTGAGTTCAGCAGTTTGTGATACTATTGCCCACCAACAAAACATCTGACATAAACGGCTAGCCTATTAACTGACCCTTGGAGGAAAGTGTCTTACAGTTCCCATCCTACTTGTCAAGAGGCATTTGCAAGTCTTACAATGCATTTAATGAATTCTCTAGTGCCTGCATATTCAATTTCCATCCTTTCTTTTTAATCTTTAGTGATTTTAGCAGTAATGTCCTGGGAACCATTTTAGTACAAAAACTCTAATAAGGAAAAAAGCAGGGTGACATTTAATTAACAAAATTAATTAGTGCTAAATAGTGAAAGAGCATTCTCTAGCCACTTCTGAAACAACAGCTGAAAATGGAAGAATGCTGAGGATGACAGCTGGAAACTGTGCTCAATTTAAAGTTAAAACACATTGTGAGAATATGAGGAAAAAGAATAGTTTCTATACTTAATTTTTTCATGACCTTAAACTTTTGTGATCAATGTGGATTTTCAACTTGTCTTGAGGTGTCACCCTGACAGTTCTCCACTAGAGATACGATAGCCTACATAGAGAATTTAAGATTGCTAATAATAACCTTGATTTTCTCCTGTGGCCCTTTAGAAAGTATCTGAAGGGCCTCCCCTCCCCCAAGGACTTTGTGGAACAGAGCTTGATATTCTAATCATGTAATTGAATATGAAGTTTAATGAAAGTAAGAGCCGAAAAGAATCCGTTACATCCACCATTCCCACTAATTAGATATTGTATAGTTCTTGGACGACTTTAGTTTTATGAAACAACCGAAATGATGTTCTTAAATGGTAAAAAAGCAGCAAGTGTGTTTTATGGTAGAGATTTCTTTATTATTATTTTTAACTCACTTCTGCTTACTGCTCTTAAATCTCTAAACATAAAATTAGGGAATAAAGCCTGCAGTTTAATCTTAGCCTATGGTTATTTTTTTTATCATTTCTTCTATTTCTGATGTTTTGCACTAAACGGTCTAAAGTCAACATATTGCAAATGAAGATAAAACCACAGTCAGACAATGACTTGTCTGTATGACGTAATGATAAATGATCATAATGCATACCGAGCTGCTCAAAGACAAAGGGCTATGTAGTCTCTACTCATGCCAAAGTGTTTTTTCATGTGTTCTAGAAACTAGGCAAGGCAGGTTACCCAATTGTCCTTGAGCATTTATATAGTCACCTCTTTTAAGATGGACTCTCATTTTCTCTGTAAGTTTTGTCCTGCCTGGCTGGGCCTGTATCACTCTGACAGAGAGGACTCCCGAGCCATTGTCCTGGTGAGATACAGCTGCACACCAGCCTGTACATACTCCTCATATCTCCTACTAATGGCTCTGTAACTTAAACCCCAATATTTATCAGTTTGTTTTGCCCACTTCTGTTCACTACAGTCCATGGCAACACTGAGCTTCTTTTACTTAAAACATGCCTGGATCCAAAATTGCTGTGCAAATTCTCTTTCCTGAGCTTTGCCTTTTTTTCCTACAATCAAGATGGATTTTATTATTTTTTTTTTCCAAGATAATCTAATTATTTCCAATTTTCCAAAGCTCTGTTGTATATACGGTCTTTTTCAAAAGAATTGATTTTAGTTGAAGGAAAAGTTGAAGACAAAAAGAATATTGAAAATACTCTCTGTAGAAAGGACACACAGCAGGTTGTGTAAACAAAAATCCAGTGTCTCAGTAGTATGCAACAACATTTACAGAAGGATTACTGAATTTATAAAACAAGGAAAAAACACAGTGAGCTTGGGCACTGGGGATTTTAGATAGCCACATGAAATATATACACAATATTCCCTAGTGTGAGCTCCCACATGTTGATGACACGCCTTCCACAAGACAAACATAAAATCAGTTGAGAAGTACTCAAGTAATGGAAAGACACATTCAAAAAGGCAAATATACGTAGCTTATGATCTGGCTCCCATGGAAAAATTATTGTCCAGAGCAAAATAAAGGTAATCTGAAGAATCTGATCCAGACAGTTTAAACGACATCATGCTTGTTGCCTTAAATTTTAGGTTTGGCTTTTTTTTTCTCTTTTATAATCTTTAATGAGAAGATAGAAGTGTCTTCAGAACTTGCATTTATTTTTTGATGAGAATGTTACATTTGACCTTCCATACACTTACAAACCTGTGAAACTTCATATTTTTAGTACAGTTAAATAGACAGAAGTAAGAATAATTTTACTGTTTTCAGGATAGGCTCTACATCTACATTTAGATACTTATGTAGCTAAAGGTTCCTATGACTTTCATTGTCTTCAGTGGGAAGGACTCTAAAATGTGAACATATTGGCACATCTTAAAAAAATTTCAAAGTCAATAAAATTATATTGTACATGTAGATATGCTTTATATTTATACTGTTTTTACAATTCTGAGTTGTTCAAGTCTTCAAAGCGGACATAAAGTCAAAATCTAATGATTACTGAAATCAGCAGGGTTCTTTCCACTGCCCTCAGGAACAGTACTTTTCATTTGTCTACAAATCAATAACCTATTTTAATGTTAATACTATGCCACTTGGATTCCTTCAGAGAAACTCTCATTTTTCAAATACATTCTGCTCTGATACTGAGGAATGATACAAAAGCATTTTTCCCAGCATAAAGATGATAATATTGGTAGATACATTATTACTTTCTGAATCACAGTGGTGTTCTTAGACTTTCTTTTATGAACATTTTTTCAAAAAACAGAAGTGAAATTTTCTTAGTAAATGCCCATTTATTATTAAATGCACACTAGAAGATTCATTAATGAGTATTGGAGAAATGTTAATAATGTATTTTCCATACCTCTTTTATGCTGAAAGAAATGTTTCCTAATTAAGTTCAGTGAGCCACCATATATATCCTCCCAAGTACTATCATAATAATTTTCATAATAAGATTTAGTGTGTTTCCAAAGGAGTAACAGTACTGTTTCTAGAAAAACAAAAGTAAGAAAACACAACCCATGTAGCTTTTCATTAAGTCAAATATTGGGATGTCCAGACATGGGGAAGCGAAGAGTTCATTTGCACACTAAGACCTGCGTTAAGGCTAATCTCATGACTGCCGTTAAGTACTGTGCTACAGGGATGCACCTGTCAACCATTCAGCAGCTACTTAGAAGTACAACTCATGAGCTTCTCACTTATGGGCACATGAAAGCCCACAGGAAATGGAACATTTCTGAGAATGCAGCAGCAACAGGGTAAAAAAAAATATCCATTCACTGAATTACAGACCCTGTTACTACATGTTCAAGGCTCATGAGGAAGCTTGCTATCAAACGTATGATAATTAGTTTATGAAAATTCTTACTAATGAAATTACACATGAACAATGGGTATAAAGGTTAAACATTTGCGTTTCAATTTATAAATAGCAGCCAATTTTCCATTTAATAAGCTACTTTCATATAAAGAATAGAAATAAATAAATCCTCCCCAAAATTAAGACCAAAAATGTAAACTCATCAAAATCTTAATGATTTTTGACTGAGAAATAATAAAATTTAAAGTTACCAAAATCATAAGCAACCTGCCATCATTGTCTGCCAGAGGGTAAACCAGTGTCCTGTCAACTGCTGATTTACAGTGACTTATAATTCAGCTTGGTTTCCCTGCTGCCCACCAGTGACCTGAGATGGAAAAATGTGACCATGTTTCTGTTAATTTGACCAGTAGAGTATGGTCAGGTTTTATTTCTCCTGCTCATTGATGACCAGCAAGGAAACTAAGAAAAATCATTTATCGGCTTGCACCTCCCAAAGTTTCTCATGTTGGTGGCTGTATAACACATCTCAACAAAGTCGAAAAGCTAAAAGAAGCCCTGGATTTTCAGTGGCTTGGATAGAGAACCCAATAGAAACCTGGAAATCCTCAGACATCCACCTCAGATGCCCATATCCTGGCTCAGCTGGCTGAGAGCTTTGGAAGGCAATTTGATCAATTTTTGTGAAGATGCTCCTCATAGCTCACCTTAATATTCTGAAATTGAACTGAGTCTCTGCAATAATGAGAGTTTCACAAACACACAAACGGCTGGACAGACCTAGAATATACAGAATGTACTCCATGACAAAACCGGTAGATTTAATAGTGATTTTAAAAAATTTCTATTTATATCACACTGTTCAAATTAATTAAATTATTGCTTAAATTATTTTAAATTTATTGATATTTCAGAACTGCTTCAACAAAATACCAACTGAACCCCATTTTTCTTTTGTCCCAGCTTACGGTTTAAAAATAGAGCAATGACTTTGATCATTATAAAGCCAATTCAATCAAATCCCTCAGTAAATCATTCAAAATTAATCAAGTAACTCAAGGTCTTGTGTTTCGTTTGCTTTGTGGTTTTTTAAACATAAGAAACAGATGACTTTGTGGGATAACCTTTGTGAGTGTAAGATCCTGACACAGTTTTAGACTGGCACTTAGTGGTAACAATGAATTGGTGACTATTACTGGAAAGAAAACTGCAATGAGACCTACGCCCGAATGTGCCCTTTTCTTCCCCTCCACAAGAACCAAACTGCTCTAAAGTCTGACTCCAGCTGATTGTTTTTTTAATGAATCCTAAATCAGCCACCTCTAATTTGGAGTTTTTGGAGCTGGAAGTATAAACCTATTCTCCTGGATTACCGATCGGTAAGTAACTCAATGCCTATTTAAAACCTGTGTCTCTTGGCACCCATCAAAGGGTTCAAAATCACTTTGATGGTGTCATCTCTGTAGCCCACACCTTATCAGACAGGTTTTCGGTGGGCATAGAGTCTGCCACCGAAAAGTATTAGCCCACTGCTACTTTCTTAACCAGTTAATTACATTGGCTTAAGGCTACCTCTGGGTTCTTTTGTCAAAGCTAAATTTAGCAAAATTTAGGATGTGAATATATTTTACTTTCGTTCTGTTTATCTGACTGACTGCTCCCTTAGAGACTTATCTGAGAAGCTTTCCATCCTTCTCTTTGCCTTTGATCAAAAGCTGTCAGAATTTGCTTCATTTACATTTCAGACCCACTGATTAAAACCGTGTCCTTTGGGTTATGAAGTATTGTTGGATGACAGAACTGAGACAAACTATTCAAACTTCCTCACTGCACTGTATTCCTTCAAGATTTTTATCACCCTGCTATTATGCCCTCCCTGTGTCTGCATGCCTGTTTGGGAAAGGAGCATTCTTGCTGTAGAAGTACTGTCAAACTCTGGGTTTTAGGACAATAAATTACTCTTGGTCCTAGGGATATCATTGCTATTAAAAGCATTCTTAGTGTAAAGATAACCTGCTAACTGCTGGGAGCATAATACTTTTTCAAATGTTCTTCTACATATACAGTAATACCTCTTTTTGTGGAAGCCTATGAACAGCACACAACAACTACAGCAGTTTAGAAGGGCTCAGCTCCTTGCAACGGATAGTTACAAAGCCATTCAGTCAGAATAAAATCTGTAATGAGAATAGTTCTTTGGTTGGTCCTACAGCATGTTCTTTGTCTTATGTTGTTAGCAACGAACAAGGTTCATGACATGACATTTCACCAACTAAATCTGTATCCCTTGATAATGTCTTAAAATCCTGAGCTTCCACCAGAATCCCCTTTTCCTGAGAAAGGTTCTGTTAAGCTCCTATTAAACTCGTATGATGTCACAGACCACTGACAGAATAAATCTCTGAAGCCTGATTTGGCTTTGTTCTTTGCCTTCCTCCATTTTCTGGAGTTAGTGTTTTCCACTAAGAGCCTCACACTTTCACTGGCTTTGACAACTGATACCTTGGGTATAATAAGCACAAAGTTGGGAAAAAGATGTAAGTATCGTCTCTTCTACAGCACTGGCAGATGAATTGGACAGGCAAGTGTTTGACTAAAAAAAAGTATGAGCTTTTGCTGCCATTACCTCCAGTGCTATGCATTGTAACTTGGATTTTTAAGACTTACTTTTTCAGAGGTCACTTAGGCACTCGATTCCTCCTACCTTTGCATCAAATTTAAGGTTACTGTAGCCAGAAAAATTACATGATTTGTTGGCATGTATTGTGAAAATCTGCTCAAGGAGAAAAATTTACTACCAGGAATGAGACTAAAATCTCTCCAAATATATTATATTCTAAATTTTCCTGGCATTTTTTTTTAATCATCATCATTTTTATTTTATCCCTTCAAGAATATTTTATCTTCCTACAAGTAGTCCTTCTCGATAGATATGATGAAATTTCAAATTGATTTACTTCAGGTATGGGAACTGAATACTGAAACTGTCTTTTGTATTACAAAAATAATAATCTTTTCACTCGCAGGTCAGGAGACAGGGTGACTGCTTGCCAAATATCTGTTGTTTAAGACTTAAATACTTTCACATGTTAACCAACATTTATGAAATTCATTAAAGTCCTCCATAGTGTACACTGCAGATGCAAGGAACTGAATAGGAGTTTTGACTTTGCTTTTCTTGCTTCTTACATAACAGAGAAAATGTTTTTACTGATACTTTTTATTACCTCTTGTTTTAATAGTTCTTTACTTAGGAGGCATTCAAGGACTCCTTTCATTCCTTCTTTACTCTGAATTTGTGTTTTTATACTACAGACAAAATAACCATTTAAATAAAGAAATAATAATCATAATAACTATGGATAAACCATTGCAGGGAACTACCTTCATAATGTAAGAATTTACAAAAAGAACGACATATTCATATTGTAATATGCTGCTAAAGTGTGTCTGTAACCCAGCATGCACACTAATATACCTGACTGGTTACATCCTTAGCATCATCTTGTATTTAAAAGGACAGGGGTTTTGCTACCAGTGAATGCAAATGAGAAATGTAAAAATTACAATAATCTTACACTGCAGGTTCTAAACACGTTAGTCTGCTCTAAATTTATTGAGTAGTAAAGAAAAATGCACTCCTCTTGAACGTGATCTAGTCACGTGATACTAACAATGTGTGTGTATGCATTTCAGCATTTTATAGCAAAAAAAATTGTTCAGCTTTCAAAGATGAGGAAAGACAGTCTCCCAAATCCAGAGGCAAAGACTATGGCTCTATTTGGAGATTACCATACGTACCCTTTGGACTCTAAAAAGCTATAGGCCTTTTAATTTGGGGGGATATTTCATAACTCATGCTCCTTTTGTTTCCCTCGAATACTTGGAGCATTTCACTCTATTGCACAGAGATATTTATTTTATCCTGGTAATTGTAAGAAATGGAAAAAAGACGACTGTCCATGAAACCACAAGTACATGTATACGAATACTATTGATACCAAATCATTCTTTCTTCACAGAGAAGGGAGCAATGTGAAAAAATAAAGAATAAGCTACAACTGCTGTTCACAAAATGGATAAAACCTCATTTAACCAATACTAAGAACAGTTTAATCAGCAATATATGCTGTCATACAACTCTACCAGACTACAACATTTAAAAAGTGGCACCCAATGCATGCAGGGTGTAGACGGCCCTGTCAGGAGTGGTTCTGATCTAGTAAGGAAGTCTTGCTGCATCTTTTTTCTTTTGAATGGGTCAGGTCTATGTGTCAAGTATGAGCAACAGTATACACAGATATATGATTCCACATTTTGATCATAGGCAGTCAGCTATTATTAATTTTTTCCATTATTCTAATCTAGATTCATTAGAAAAATTGCCAATGGAGTACGTTCGCAGTACAAAACAGTACACAGAAGTTGACAATAACAGAGGGTTGAAAAGATACATTCACTCTAATTTATAGATTAGACCATTATATGAATGAAATATTTACCAACTATAAACTTGCATTCTGTCTCAGTTTATACAAGTATAAAGTAAAAGGACGCCACTACTGGAAGACAGCCAGCTAATTTCATTCATCATAGTCTTGCAGTTTCATTGACCAATCAAAATTAAAATGATGCTTAATAGCCAACAATGCATAGCATCATTAATGTGTAAAATTATGCTTCTCGCTTTCACTTCAAACCTTTTTTCATGTTTCTCACTATCATACTGAAAAGGAATTTAGTTAAAATGAAATCCTTGTAAATGAAAAATGCTCTCGGGCTTATCAGGTGAAAAGGGTGCGGGTCCTGTATGACTGACTAAAGAAATTGCACTTTTTGCCTACTTCCCCCACCCTGAGAATAAATTCTTATTGTTTTTAAATGTTGCAGGTTTTGTTTGCCTTAAAGTAGCTGCTTTAAGCAGGTGATGTGTGTCAGTTCAAGAAGCAGCAAGTGAACCAAAAATCCCTAGGCAGCGCAGACATTCAAGAAGCTGAGTAATAAGCTTCAGACACATAAGCTTTGCCAAACAGAAGGAAAGATTTTCTGAGCTTAAAGGCACCTTCCAAAACATTTTTGTTTCTATTTTTCATAAACTCATCATTTTTTAATGTTGTTTAAAAATGTAATTTCTTTTACATCATTAAACTGTGCTTGAGTATCATTACAACTGAAGCAGATACTACAGCATTTGAAAGAGCTCCCAAGACTTCCAAGTGTCCATTTTACAATTTTCTCCTAGTAAGTCATAATCTACAACATACAACAGAGATAATTCAAGGAAAGAACAACATTCCTGCTGTACTGCAAAATCTCTATTGACCTGCATCTCTCTTCTATTTACTGAGTTCTTGATTAGACCGAGGGCTTTTGGAATCCCAAACAATAAATTACATGGCTAGAGTCTTGTGCCCACGCATGCAACACAATGTATGCCTCAGAAACTACATACGAAAACAAAGTTGTGGCTTTGCAAACCTGTCCCTGTTTCATTCATTGTTGGAATGAAATAAATTACTTCTCTTGGGGTTTCCTTAATAGCTATAAACTCCTTTCTGCAAAGAAGTTCACAAAATATTTTTAATGGCAACTTTGGAAAATTACTTTTAATAGCAACATTTGAAAAAGTAGGCCATCTTTTATTCTGCAAAATATAGTCATGTACCTCAAGTGCAAGTATGCTTGGTTACACGATTCAGTTCCTAGTAATATTTTCTTCAGTTTGATTTGGTAAAGAAGAAACACCCTACTTATAATTGAGCTGTAATTATGAAGGGATGTGTCAACGCAACTATACCTTCTGATGTACAAACAAATTATGAACACAAGATTCCAACTGCAAGCAGGTAACACTAAGAATGAAAGCAATTAGCTTTGAATATTAAGAGCAAATAAAAATAATCCATAGAGTGTAGATACAAGAACCAGAAAGAATCATATTTGCCTGTGGTTATGTTATAGACTACTTTTTTTTCATAATGTTTAAAAAATGGTCTCCATTAAATCACTCAAGTTATGGAATTTTCTCAGATTTATATTTTGTTTCTGATGCACACTACTGGATGGGATGCTTGGTTTTTCCTTTCCACAAGTAGGAATCTGGAACGTTGCCTCAGCTCAGGAAAATTTGCTCTAAGAGCAAAGTGGAGGACTATTTCATTTGCTAGCAAGCTTTTGTTTGTCGTGATTTTGGTCTGTGAGTATAGTTTGAACTGAAATCAAAGGAAATTTGAAAGAATTGTTTTGCTCAGTCTTGAAAGAAAAAAATGAAGACAAAAGAGTACTGGTCGTGCACATAAAAGGTTACTCTGACAAAGCTGGTTATAAATTGCTTTCTATATCCATTGTGAATAAGGTGAAAGAAGCGAGGTGTATAAAATGCAGCAACGGATGTCTAAGCTAGATGTTATGAAAAAAACACCATTGAGAGGATAAAGGAATCAAGTTGGCTAAGAAAGTGGAGGAATACAAATTTTCAAGGGCTGGTTAGACTAGGATCGGCCAAGAATCGTTCAGCTATAACTGCTTCTGTCCTGAAGCAAATACACTAGGAGACAAGGTAAGGTCCTGTTTAGCCTTATTCTTGCTTTTACAGTCTTCCTGAAATGAAAAATATTTTTATTTGAACATTTGCAAGGTTCAACATGTTAGAGAAATATGAAATATTCAAATTTTTTTAAATAGATTTCAAAATGATCAGTTAGAAAATCACATAAAAGAACCTTAATCAAGGTTTCGCTAAAGGTTTTTGGTGTGGATGAACCCTCATTTTTCACACAAATAGTTTTGCTTAGCTAGTTCTGAAACTTAAGTTAACTGGTCATTAGTTCTTTCCCAGACAGTTTCTAAAATCTGTATCACAAGTTTCCTTGGTAACAACAGCCAGCATAATATTCTATGATACCTAGCTATTAAACTGCACAAAAGCATGAATCTTGAACCTGTGTGTCCATCTAGGAGAATAAGGAGAGGCTAGAGGCAAGCGTATTCCCCCATGTATAGATGATCCTGCACCAAGCACACGTCAAATGCAGCTGATGCGGATGGTGACTGCATCCTATGACACACTTGATACATGAATAGATTCACCTAGGATTTACCACTGCCATTTCAGCTGTGAGAGTTGGAACTCCAGGCAAACACAGCTGCAACTTTTGAAGTAAACTGTTTGCCCCAACACTTAATCCAGCCAATATTTATCAGAGAAGAAGAAAAAGGCTTTAATTTTTTACTCCTGCACTTTATAATCTCATGATTATTATCTTTTATTAAGGAACAGCTCAAAGATTTCTGTCATTATGAGCTGCTTTGCGCAGAATAAACACCTGAAAAAAAAAAGATAGAATCTAACTCTACTAACTTAAATCCCAGATCTGGTTCTTTATTTACTTCAGTCACTCACAATGATAATTGACTTGGTTGTAAGTCAACTAATCCATTGTAACAGGTGGTTCATGACCTGATGGTAGAGACAGCACCTTCAAAATGATGGAAATCTCTTTTCTGAAAGTAAAGGAGGTCAGTATCTACCATGCCAGGAATCTGAGAAAGACTATGCTTAATCAGAAAACCCATACAATGGAAGATTGCTCTTAGCTACAGGGCAAGCGGAACGTCCCCATCCATTTTAGTTAAGAATATACAAAGTGACCAACCACAGCTGGTACAAAGGAAGCTGAACTTCTCTTAACAATACGAAAGGGAGAGGGCAGTCTTTATTATTGATAAACAGCTACATAAGCTAAGAGAATCAACCGGCTGTGTGACTGCTCCTGAGTTAATCAAAGGAATGCAAATATATGTCTTCCTGAGACAGCTAGACCAGTCTGGGGAAGTGTATGTGGCTCAGCCCAGCATTAAGAGTACGAAAACTGAAAAAGGAACAAATAAATATATCTTGTACTATACATTAAACCTTCAGTGTAGCTTATGCCTAATAGAACATGATCAGAGGGCACTGGATTCAGAACAGAAAAGGTTATTTTACCATGAAAGCGTTGTGATCTGAATAAACACATTCCATTTGTTTTTCCTATCCTGCTTTTGGAGCTCTGGAAGTAT
Source organism: Psittacus erithacus (assembly GCA_009867235.2). Taxonomy (NCBI): domain Eukaryota; kingdom Metazoa; phylum Chordata; class Aves; order Psittaciformes; family Psittacidae; genus Psittacus; species Psittacus erithacus. The sequence goes on from WYDI02004927.1 coordinate 18,718, forward strand.
TCAGTATTGGACATCAACTCCTCTACCATGCACTTCAAAAAGTCCATATTAGATATTGTGTAAAACTGAAGTTTTTTCTACAGCAATGTCAGTTCTCAGACAAATCTGCTTCTCCAAGAAAACAGAGCATCCTGGGATATGAAGAGTGGTGACTCCTTAGTTTGATTCTTTGTATGCTGTTGATTTCAACAAAAATATGCATGCCATTCCACTGCTGAAACACTGCACTTAGCAATGAAGTTAAGACAGATTAAAGGGAGTCTTCCCGATCTCCAATTAAATACATTTAAATGTACACTTGACACAGTGTATTGACAGGCAAAAACCTGGAATTGTCAACAGCTGAAAAAAACATCATCAGAAAAAAGCATTCCCAGTTTCTTTTATTCATTTTCCGTGGACGCAATCAGACTTCAAAGAGCAAATATGAACTGATGCTGGATTTTGTCTTTTTTTTCTCCTCAGATATTGCTTCTTTCATATTCAAGTTTGCACGATGAATAGCAATTTTGGCTCATTACTGTCTCAGTTGCTGAGGCCTATATTATTCTTTAACTTCAAAATTATGTTACCTTCTTTTCAATGCCATTCCTAACCATGGATACAGAATATGTCAAACTGATTTATGCCTGGACGCTTGCCTCATGAGTGAGTTATTTCCCCAAGCATGTATGGCAGCATAACATGTAATCTTTAAAACGTGGAAGAAAAAATGAAATTAATTTGATTTAATTTTTTCAAGGGTGTAAGTAACATTAAGCTTCATGGCTACATATACACCCTGAACAGGTGATCCTTCACCAATTTCCTAGAAGATGAAAACGTATCAAAGAGAAGCAGAAAATGATAGTTATTTTTTTTTTTGAGCATATACTGATCACATCTCAGTAAATTGCATCAGTTATTCAAACTTATAATTCATTCAAACTCTGCTAAAATAGAGACAAACATTGCTCAAATTACTGCAGTAATCCTGTATAAAAATGGGTTTTTTCCCTGCTTAATTGACAAGAGATACATGAGGAGGAATTATTGATCAGAATGAACCCAACAATCTTATGAGAATTAAGAAAAACTAGAGACAAAACATATTCCCTGAAAAGGGAAATTAGGAGCAGACATAGGGAAAGAAAGGGACCTTTTCCTGAAAATATCTTTTGCATCACATCTTTTGCAGGTGGAGGTGGGGAGTGTGTGTGATGTGCTAAGGTTGAAGGCAAAGAAGGATCATTGTGCTTTGGTAAAATAGGGAAGAAAATCACACTTCAACTTCCTTGGTGAGCAGGAGCAGGTGGTTGGGTCCAACAAGATACCAGACCTTGCTTTCTCTACTTCTCCTGGAATAAAACAGCTCTTCAGTCACACAGATAGCCCTCTTGCCCTTGCTTTACATCTTCCAAGCTTCACCAATGGCTAACCAGAAAACAACAGGAAACTGAGTTGACACAGGATATTCCACACTGTTTATTGCACTAGTCTTGCCAAACTTACAGGGTTAAGACCTGAAAGGAAGCGTAGCACAAATGCCAGCCGTGGGGCAAGTGATATTTTTGGGTACTGCCTATCAGCTTCATTACCAAAGTAGCATTTTGTTTTGATGCAAAATGCCTTTAAGCTATCACCCTCATAAATAATTCCTGATAAAAGCGGTTTTGAAACGATGGTGAGTAATAGGTGAGAGACTCAGGGATGGTGGTGGCAGCTGTCAAATCTGACAGGGCAAACAAGGTCTTCACTTGTATTTGCAGGTGTGGAAAACAGGTACTTCAATTTAATCAATGATTTTTGGTGGCCCTTTTGATGACTTCAAAATTAATGAACTTGTACTGCAAGCTGGCAGGAGACAATTCTACACATACTCTGAAAGTGGCAGATATGCAGTTTTCAGAAGCAGCAATGTCCTTGACATTAAAATACTCTGAAGTTGTTCAAACTGTGAGAAGGCCTAGGAGGAATGAAGAGAAAGCTCAGGCAGCTGACAAAATAGGCTAAATTTTTTTCTCATTGTCAAGAACCTGAAGGTGGCAACTGTTTAACCACATTGGGGTTTTTTTGTTCAACAGCAAAATGATACTAATTTGGCTAGACCTTAAGCAAAGATTAATGTCCCATAGTGTCAAGGAGATCGTACACAAGAAGTGGAATTTATTGTCTGCTTATGTTCATCTCATCATACAGGTCCTAAAGAAATCTATGAATGACAGAAAATGCATGCCTTTCTGGTTACAGATATATCTACTAATGTCTAGATTTGGTTTTGACAGACATTTAAAGAGATAGGTAACTAGTTGAATAGGTAAAGAAAGCATAGACTAAATGCTGTGGTTATAATTTTATGGAAGCAGCTTATATGATCTTACATACTTGATGACAGGAACTATGCAATGACTGGATGAAACTGATGAGCAAAAAACCCCCAGAAAGTATCCTTGTATAACTGTGAGAATTGCAACTCACAAAGATATCAAGGATTAGTAAGTTCTGATCCAAAACAGCATTACTTTGTTTTGAAATACTTAGGAGAGCACATGAAAGGGAATCCTTGAACCAGCTGGAAAAGATGGGACTGAGGGGACTGAGAAGTACACAGCAGCATCGTTCACCACGGAAGGCAGTTACTGTTTTCCCAGTGCAGCTTGGCAGAGCTTTTCAGGCAAAATGAAAAATGTTTTTTTCCAACACAGAATAATATTAATTAAGGAACCATAAAGAATGAATTGGAAAGAAATTATGCAAGGGACTGACAGAGTTTGTGGCACTGTAAGCAAGCCAGGTTCTGTACTATGTCCAACACAAGTAAAATGGTCTTTGATAAATTAATGGAATTATAGTGTTTATACAAGTTAGTAATTATTTTAGGGGAGATCTATAATTTAATCTATATAACATTTTATCTATTTAATATTTATGGGAAACAGATAGGTATGCAACTCCATTATTCTGCCTTTATAAAACTGCTACTTACAGCTTAAGCTAATTTTTAGTGTCTCTTAGGCTTATCTTTGTGTCTTGAAAATATGAGTGGACAGAGAACAGGGAGATTGGTAACGTGTGTGAGTTTTTATGAACCTGAATATGCTAAGATTGATGATCTCCACATTTCCATCATTAGTAGCTGCATTTTCTAAAGCTGAAATATGTCCCCAGCTATGCTGTTATCGTAACTGTGTGACAACATACCTTTTGATACCATTTGTTCCCATCTGCTAATTCATTTTCCCTGGAACTTCTAGAATCCTAAAGCTCAAATATCGTTGAGGTGGATTCTTCCTCCCCTCTGGCTGGTAGTGTCACTGTTACAATTTATATTGAAGTACACTAAGTAGATAGAGGTTCTGACCTGCTATTTTCTTTTTTTTATTCACATTTGCTGTCCCACTTACTTACTCTAGCAAATAAAATTGAATACTCTTGACCACTGAATTTCCAGCATGTTTAAACCATCTCCTCTTCTCCCCAATTAAGAAACTTCTAAATAAAAATCTCTCCTTTAAAAGTTTTGGATTTCTCATCTTTCTGTGGGCACAAATAAGTAGTATCTGAGCTAAATATTTTTATTAAAACCAGTAAACATGTCCCCAAAATCTCTTTTATGTGGTACTTTTACAGGCTGCATTTAGTAAGAGGGCACCTATAGACAATTCCGTACTAAGTGACTACAGACACAGTAGTTAATGACTGATATTCCTACTTATTACAGATATACCGGATGACTATTACCCTTCCTTTCACTCTGTTATTAATGGCCTGATTAGGAATGCAAATCAATGTCCACTATGTAAAATGGAAAACACAAAAATCAATGCATGTCCTGTTGTACGTGGTTTAGATTCGGATTTTTTTCAAAGTGTCACCAGTTCAAACCAACCTTGAATACTAAATTAACTTTAGTTGTTTGATTTACTTTTAATTTATGGGTCTTCTGGAGGTTTTTTTTTAGATTAAATTTTAATGTATTATTTTAAAAATACAGACAAAAAAAAGTAGTTTTGTAAAATAAGCTCATAAATAAAATTTATAAATACAAAGTAAACCCTCCAAAAGTAAAGCCAAAGTAACTCAAGGGTTTGGCTGAAAAAATCCCATTATGATCCTGGTTTAAAATTTACAGCTTCAGACAAAAAAAAAAAAAAAGAAAAGAAAAAAAGATCCCATGTCTAAAATTCTAAAGCTAAAATGTTTTCTCCATTTATACATCAGCATCAAAGCCAGTGTTCTGTCCAGTGACATGCTTTTAGTCACTGAACGAGTATGCTTGTATTTCTCACATATGATCCCAGGCCTTTGCAGCTATAAGTGGTACAACGTATGTCCTTTTAATTTTCTGCAATACATTTTTAGCACTGGAAGACACCTGGGACTGCACCCCTTTTTAAATGATCCACAATCAAAGGTGTAGTGATGTTGAAGTATAATCTTTCAGGTCCTCAACTGAACTGATGGTCAAGTTGCAGAGCTCAAATCCTTCTCCAGAATGCTTCAGATTATTTAGTGAAATGCAGCCTACCTCAAGTCTTGTTCAAGTAGTTTCATCTCATTTAACCAGCAAAATGATGAGGAATCATTTAAAACAATAGCTGATTTGAATATTTAACAAGTAATTTACTTTAATTTCAAGCAAGTTTTGAATATTTTCCTTTTCATGTTCTGTGATTCTTGGTCATGGCTGGGACTAGGGAAAGAGACGCTAAAATACTGTACATTTTCTTATAAGGTCCACTGAAAATATTAAGAAGACAAAGCGTTTCAGTATTGTGCTTATCGAGTACCAAAAGGACTGAGGTTCTCACATGAAAGTGATGAACACCCACAAAACAGAACAAATCAGAACTATTTAATTAGTTACTGTAAATCTTTTAAAAGTAATCCTGGAACAGACATTTCTCTATTGGGTGAGAACTCTCCCTAAGAATAACTTCTGGACTGCAACAGAAACATGTATTTCATTTTCTTAGAGAGTTGTACTTTTCATATTTATCAGCTTTACCTTTCTTCCTTTTTTCGAGTAAAAGTCCTTGGATTTTTATATAACCACAAATGCTTAGCTGAAAATTGAATGCTATATAAATTACATATAAATCTATAGATACATGTAAATACATGCATGTATGTTTTGCATGTACGCGTGTATTTTTCCTTTTAATACTCTACAGAACTCTTATGACTAAATAATGCCTTATCTGTGAATAAAACTTGTTGGCAACTGGAATGTGGAAGTATAAGCATCATGTCATTGATCTTTTAATCTCATTTTCCTACTGCTAGCATAGGTGGAATGAAAGAAAGAAGAGAAACAAGGAACAGACCAAAAGAGAAAAAGGGAAGAAATTATGAAATCTCTGTGATTTACCCTAGGATACTATGCAATCATTTATGGCAGTAAACCACAGAGGAAGTCTAACCTAGAGCTACAGAATATATCCTGTGTATCCAACACACCCATTGATTTATCCATAGCAATATCATTCAATAACATATAAAATACGGGGTTTCTGAATGCAAATATTTCATTCTCTCTTGCACTTACATCAATAAAATCATTACCAGTCAAAAGAGCTAACTCACTGGTAGATCTTGGTGGATATTTTATGACAATCTGAATAAAGGATCAATCACCAAATCCAGCACGAAAGAAATTTTGTAACTGCTCTTTACTGAATAGTTAAACAAAAGTAGGCCTAATATTTAAACTAGGACAGAATGATAGCAGTCCTCACATGAACCTGTGAGTTGTTTTCTCACACTTGAGAATTGGCAGCAGCTCTTCCTTTGGATCATCTTTTGGAGATGACAGCTGGATTGCATTTTCCTCCTTTTTTCATTCTTCTCTTCGCATACCATTTTTCATTTCCCTTTTGCTTACTTTTCTGATAGCTGAGTGTGCATTGATACAATCACTACTTCACATATTAGTTTTTGAATTGTGGAAAAAGTGTTGTACGTTACTGTTTATTTTCCTCAAATAGACTCTGTCTAGCTGTCTCATAGTCAACAAAATTGTATGAAGATACACCTAGTTCCCTCCTAATTCCATGGAGATTTGAGGAAATTCCATTGGGAGCCATACTTCATTTAGGAACCAACAGAATTTTCAAAGGCTTTTTCTTATCCTGGCTCCATTCACTTCAGTAGAGTCATTCCTGACTCTCAAATGCAAGAAGAAAATGATGCCACTTTATCTAAAATCTCAGTTCCTAAAAATTAGCATTTGAGTTATATATATATAGATAAAAGCTGCTGAACATACTGCAACACAACCCCTTTATTTCATGGACTATAAAGCTTGAGAAATAGACATCCACAAGCTATGAAGCAAAGGCTCATAAAAATGCCATGAAAAGTGTAATTATCCACTAGGATGAGTCTTCAAACTATGCCTGGAATGAACTGAACTGGGGGATTTAGTTGAAAAGCCAAAGCCTTTGCAGATCACACTGACAGTAGACAAAAATGAAAAGATACATGAAGTAACAGAATCAGCAGGGCTCTCTGAATTTAATAAAGTAACTAAACACACTCAAATAATTCCATGCAACAGCCTATGAGAAAAGTAGTTATACTGAAACTTTCCACTAGCTGAGTGCCAATGACTCCATAAACAATGGATTTAATTAAGGAAAATTACCCCTACCAAACATTTGATAATGGATACTTGTCACTTCTAGCACTACTCCCTAAAGCTAACCAGAAATATTGCTTGGAGGATGTGAATGCATTACACAATGAACTGTAAGATGATTTTCTTTCGTGTCAGAAAGTAGATTTATTATCATAGTATTTTCAAAGAGTAGAAGTTACTCACTAAACTTTAATATTTTCCTACCACTAAGGCATCTATTTTTAGTATTTTTTATTACTATTCAATTATACATTTGACAAAACTAGCGAAATGCTATTTTAATGATTTCAACCCCCTAAAACAGCTTCTGTCTCTCACATCTCCGTAATTTAAATGCTCTCCCTCTGTCCTGTTAACTGAATAGATCCCAAAGACATGATTGTCTAGAAATTCATCTTCCTTTATCTGTTCTTTATACACTTGCCTGCCAGAATCTATCTTCACACTATTACCCATTTCTAAATTTCTCTTGAAAATAAGGACTAGACAAACTTCTCTGACATTGCATTATTCTGCTAACATTTCCCTTTATATCTCACACCTAGAAAGTCTTCGGTTCAACTAGAAGAAGAGTATTAATGCCTCATAGAATTTTTTACATTAAGTTTTCATGTCCTCTTCATAGTTTCAAAGCTGTTCCTGATGGCTTATCTAATTAGAGGCATATAAAGTACAATTGATAAAAGCTCTATAATACAATTCTGATTGCATCCAGCTGATAAAAATGAACAGACTTTTCAGCCTTTAACAAATGATGAGATTTCTACAGCTGAGTAGCAGGTATCAGGTTTCTTTCATTGTATCTCAGTAACTCAGGATACCTGTATAAAGCATATAGTTCAGAGTTACTTTTGAGCGTAACATAATGAAATGTACTCTTGAAAACACTAGTTGGCTAGATTGGGTAAACTTTATTCCTTCACTAAGGACTTACATGACTTGTCACATCAAAAAATTTAATTCTACTGAAGGCAATAGTCCAAAAAGTATTCAGTCCAGTGTAAAATGGCAGTTTTTCTATGCATATATATATTTGAGCAATATAGATGCCTCATAAATAGTACAGAATTCTTTACCCATCCAAGTCCTTATACAGATTGATCTCTAATGCATAAGATTCTCTATGTGCATAAATTAATTTTAATTGGACTGTTGTTCTTATAAATATTCCCACCTGAATATTGTACTAGAGAGTCTCACAACTACAGAAATTATGTACTAATGTAATTGTTTAATGCAGCCAAGTGCCAGGCTTATTGCTTTACCTCCATATTTTTATCTTATTACCAGCAAGCAGTGCCAGCTGTTAAAGAAATATGATTTTGATAGTACAGAAGACAATAGAGAGAAAGGGATTGATCTAAAATCCACTCAAATCAGAAAACAAAAATTTACAGTTGTAATTTATCTAAACCAGGTAAAACAGGAACTAAAAAGCAGAGTCAACAGCGCATATAACTCATGCTACCAATACCTGACATTGAATTTGATTCAATGAGACAGATAAAATGTGAACAGCACTCTTTTAGGGGGAACACACACACACGACCACATACATGCAATCTCAGTCTAAGTGCCCTGCCTTCAAAAGAAAGTGCATGCATCTCCCGGATTAAAGGCAATCATAGATGCAAAATAAGATAACCCAGCACATCATGTCACTCCAATTCCTGTCCAATGGAGCATAATCTGATTTGCAGTATTTTAGACTACATCCTGATTGGATTACTAATGAAGGCTGGAAATTCTGAGGAGTTTACCAATTGCTAACAGTTTCTGTGAAGCAGCTGGGCAACTACTTTTAAATTGAGAAAGACTGTAAAATATATTTACAGCTCTCTACAAAGATGGGCCAGATGGTCCCATAGAAATTGGAAAATGAAGGAAGCATTAATGAATCACCCAAGAAACCAGAAATCTTCTAGTGGGTGGTTCAGTCCATTAAGAACAAAAATCACCCCAAACCCAACACTACCCAACTCTTCATAAAGTGCTGTTTTGCTTACTGTAATTTAAGTGCACTTATACGCATATTGTATTTCTAAATAATCATAGTGAAGCATAGTTTTGTAATAAATGAAATTTGCTTTTGTCATGTTAATAGCATATTCCGTTACCAGATGAGATATAAACCTGTTTTTTTTTAAAGTATACTGCAAAAAGTCCGAACTAGAACTTCTTTAGGTTTAGCACATGCATAGGAATCCTCAGTGACAGGGGAGTCTGAAAGGGACAGAGATTCTCCAGGAGAGAAACGTTTCTAGACTTCATGGAAAAAGCGCTTTCTGATGATAACTAACACTTCTGAGTTGCCGCTGGGATAAAAGTAAAACAAGACTTGGAAGTTCTTAGAAGTTGAATCTCAGAGAGAGAAGACTCTTCCAGTTTCCTAGCCCATACAGCTCAATAACGCATGCTTGCTTTCTCAAAGTGTCTTATTCTCCAGGATAGTTTTTAGGAAGTAATCCCTCCAATGACAAAGTGAAATCCCTGTAATACTTCACTATTGCACAACTAACTGCAGTTTGTTATTAATTTCACCATTCTTAAATGTTTTCCAACTTTTTGTTTTTTCTTTCTCTTCAGGTAAAAATGTCATACTCTGTCAATCTATTAAACTATCAATAAATTAGATTGAAAAAGCAGTATCACTATTCTATTGAATAAGAATTGCACAACTTTGAGAAGACGCTAATGAAATGAGCAGTTGGCCTTGATAATACACTTACTATTACTGAAGCTCTTGATGTCTTCTGAAGTTAAGTGCTAATGATCAAGCTCTATGCCGTTATTTTATTTGGTAAAAATTAAACAAACAATTTCTATGCTCGCAAATTACAGTACTAAAGTTTAGCAGTTACAGAGGCATAATTGGAGCTTATGTGTTATTTAAATGCTATCGGTTTTCATGCCTGTTTGAGACAGACTTAACTTGAACTTAAACTATTTAAGGCATATTGATCTATTGCTTCGTATGTAAGGGAAAAGATGTTAGAGGGTTTTTATTTGTTTATTTTTTCCATCTCTGGGTTTTCATTATATGTTAAATGAGCTTTTGGGCTGAATTTAACTTTCAGGTAGTTGACTGACTACTCCTTCCTGACATATCGGTATGGCATCTGCTGATGAAAATTGCCATAACCAAGACAAGGATTACTCAGCCCTGTTTAGCTCTGGTTACAGAATTTGTACCATTTTGTGCTGTAACTGCCATCTCCAGCAGTCTGGAAAACACATGCTTTGTTCTAACTCTTATGACCCATCTAAAACTAAAAGAATTCAATTTTCATTTTATATAACCACAAACTCACTTTTGGCAATGTTCCTTCCACTGGCAGCTGTGTGCTGCCAAATGGAAATACTATTTTTTAAATGTATGTTACATCAACCAGTTAATTGTAAGAGCAGAGTAAGAGCTGAATACCACATTAGCTTCATTATTTTTATTCCAAATATAGATATATGTTTTGGAATGTCTACTGCAAATTCTTAATAGATACTTGTTTCACTCTTCAGGGTATTTATGTTTTGATATATAATTTTATATTTTCTTTCAAAGTCCACTGTGCCCTTTCAATTTTATCCTCAGTATAATGCTATTACTCATTTATTATTTTTTCTTCAATAGAAAATATAAGAAACTGATATTAATCCCTCAAAAAAGTTATAAAAATGAAGAAATGGAAAAAACACAGTAGCTAAGATTCTTTAGGAACTGAGCTGATGAGAGACTGTTTTCAGACTCCGTTAGAGTACAAAATGGAACCTTGTTAATGATGGAAAGATTGTTTTCAGAATAGACAGGAACCATATGATGGATCCCTTGGAAGGTGATTGCAAAAGTTGGGCTTCATCAATAAGGTGAGCTTAATCTGTAGTCAATATTCTGCTTGCATTGATTCCATCTGTATTATGGAAAACCGACATTCACACTCCATATTTTGAACTCATTTCTGAATTGACTTAGCCTTGGAATATTTTCAAGATTATTTTTGTTATATTATTTTTTTTTCCTCCAAGTTGTTTGTGTTTTTCTTTCTTTCGAGTTGCCAGCCATCATCTTGAGAGTCTAGATTTGCTACTTGAAATATGCAGCATATGAAATGTGAAAACAGGACATGCCATACTGCATCCTAATTAGAACTGGTGACTACTGGAGAAAAACAACATGAGGCCTAATTTTGAAATTTGAATTTTGAAATTAACTTAGACTAACTGTACCCTTTGTGCTCCCTTTCCATTAATATTCCAGCAAATGAATTTACAAGCAGGTACAAGTGCTTAAACAGCTAAGTTTAAGTGAATGCTGCTGAGGCTTATACAAGCAAAACTAAAACTTAAGATGACTGCCTCTGATTTTTTTTCCCTGTCATAGGTCTGGAGCATCATAGCACAGCCTTTCTGTCTGCAGGTGACATTCAAATTGCCAGTAAGTGAGATCTCACCCCAAGGTCAGAGTAGGCATCTGCCAGGGCTGGGGCAGCACAATTTATTTTGATGTCTTTCAGGCTGTAATTCCTGTTGCCTCAGGGAACATTAGAAGGCACAGAACAACTTTGCCTCAGAGTTCTAATTCAGGAAGCAAACTTTATCAGACTATAAATGGTCTCCTTGAAGCTGAACTAGGGACTCCTTCCTGTAGCCATTAAATGAGCTTGTGTTTGTGCCAGCCAGCCAAAGGCAGCTTCCATCATTTCTGAAATTCTTGTTCTTGATAGCGGGGAAGGGGACTGCTTGGTGCCTCTGTCATTGGGAGGCTAAAGGTAAAGAAGTTACATGACTTTTATTGAATCAGGAGAACAAAGTGCCACAGAACTCTATGGAGCCTGCAGTTTTTCTCTACTGATAGGGAAAAGATGGCTCCGAAGAGGGCCTGTATTTTAACTTTGGGGCCAGTGGAAGCCTAAAGCCCGCCAGGTCATCTTGGAGAAAGCCTGAAAGTCAGCCTACCATGGAAGCCAAACTTTTCCTGAGTTAGTGCTGCCCTGGGTTAGCATTTGTTTTTTATTTCCCTGCTTTCTCCCTGCCTTTTTAACTAGTACTTAATTCCTAGTGCTGTACATTCTGTTTTGCAAAAGTCTTACGGAAAACAGACTATTTCTGCATTAAAATGCAGAATGAATAAAGTTTCCATTTAGGTGTGGAGGAGCCTTACCTCCATGACTTCAGGAAAGTTGGGTTTGAATAAATTCTTACTTGGGTTTGGTTGGGGTTTTCTTTTAGTTAATTAGGAATGGAACAAATATATAATTAGTTTATACATATTAAGGTGTATAATTCAAATAAGTATACCATATTTCTGAGAACTAATGACAAGTGTAGTCATTCAGACTTCAATAAAAATATATTACCTGTAATTAGTCTACTTCATTGTTGTTGGACGCATTAAAAATGTCCTTTATTTTAAAGCAAGTTATTATTCATTAAAATTCAAAGGGAAGTGAGCAGCAAACAGTGTATAGTGTGATTTGTCTCATAATTAATACACTTACTCATTGTGAAATACAGCTATATTGCTCATTATTTTTAACTAAAGCATAATACACTGAATTTTAAAGGCATTGGGCTATTACCCAGAACAAAGTATTTCTAGCAGATAGGAGTGACATTCAGCTTTGGCAGTATAAGCACATGCCCTGGGTAAATAAAACAATTTTTGAACAAAATTGAACATTTATTTGAGAGCAGAAAATCATAAATACATTTCATACCCAAAAAGCCCCAAAGTATTCTTACTGCACTTAGACAGAGGGTATGGATGCATAAAGAAAATTCATCTCCGCAAGATGCTTTCAGGCACAGTGAAATCTTGCCTCTTGGCTTAACACAGTGCTTGCCCTCCTTTCCTGGTGGAATTTTTGTTTTGTACTACCAGTGCAAAACACTTCTGAGCTTACGCTTTATGTTGTTATTGCTTTGCTTCTAGTTTGTTTGCCCCACTTTGCTTTTCTCCCCCCTTTTTTTCTGTCCTTGCTTTTCTTTCCTGTTTCTGCTCCGTATGTTTTTTTTAGATCACATTTCCCTTCTCTTAACTTTCCCTTCCAGTCAACTCTCCCTTCATTTTCATGTTACTTCCTCTGCAGGACTTACTATCAGCTCTGCTTCCTGCCCACAGTCCCTGTGCCAACACCTCATCTAGCACAGTGGCATGGGGATGGGGCTTAGCAGCCAGGCAGTGACTGGTTCCCAGGCACTGCTGGTGCCACCAGGGTCAATGGTACTATTGCAAGCCCCTTTGCTCCTCCACTACTGCCTTCTCCTACTGCAGTTTCTATGCCATTAATACTTTTGCTTCTCCCCAGTTGCTGTGCACCTCACAGCATTAGAAAAGGCTGAAATCCTGCCGGCAGGTACAGCCTGGCAGTGCTAGAACTGGAGCTGTTACTGCCATGGGCTTGACTTCAGGAAAATACAGGCTCTCCAGGTTGGGAATTGGCCCCTGCAGATCCTTCTGTCTAGCATAATTATACCTGTGAGAAACGATTTGCCTGGGGAATATTCTGTAAGGAATTGGCAGTGATTACTGGCACCGCAGTACAGAGAAGAACCTTTTCTTTCCCTTTTCTTCTTTTTTTAAACGTAGTATCTTTCCCAGAGTTTTACATATTTGAAAGTCTAGCAGCTTACACTCTCTGGCACAACAAATTCCTGTTACCCTTTGTTTTTCTCTATACACACAGGATAATGTCATTTTATAAACAGAACTCCTCCAGTAACTTGAGCTTGAAAACATGCATTTAAAAAGCATTTAGAATAAAGTAGGAAACCATTCCCTATCACAATTTAAAGGTTGAGGAAGTGAAAATGTTGATTTAGGATTAAATTCTGCATTAGCAGCTGAATGCTGTGAGCTGCATTTCGCAGTGTTTCACAGAGACATTTGTGCTTCCCTTTACTTTGAGTCACAGAGCACCTGTGCCTTCTCCCTCTCATACATACTTTATCATAAAGTTTTTAAAAAATGACTAAAAAATACTAAATTAGGCTACAAAACTCACACATAGCCTAGGCAGCAGAATATATATTGGTATTGCCAGTTATAACATCTACAAAAACAACAGTCATGCATCCAGCACTGTAATGAGGTTTTCAAACTGATTAAAAATGAATGTGTTTCTCATGTATTCTCTGGTCACTACAACTGTGTTCAAATAATTGACCTTACCTGACTTTGAGCGCAGATAAAAGATGCAGGTCTCCAAGCAACTGAGTTTCTCAGCATCTATAAATAAAAAACAATAAAAACAATATTAAAATCATCAGGACCGGGCAGTTTCCTGAACAAACAATGTTACATTAGGGCATTTGTGTTTACATAAGGCTGTAATTCCTATTTATGTAATTCATATTTATCTCAGGTCCATGGGACTGGAGCTTCTTGCAATTTGTTGGAGACTTATCAACCAAGGTGATGTCAGGGCAGTTCTCAACAGAGAGGGGACCCTGAAAAAGACCTCTGACAGCACAACTTATCCCAGCATAAGAAGCTGAGGCTCTGTTGCACTGCCTTATCACCTACTGACACAGATGAGCTACAGGGGAAAGTTACTGCCACTCACTGTACTGCAGCAGTGCTACAGAGAGAGGACTGGAGACCTCAAAGTATTGATTCAGCCTTGTCAAGGAGGAAAATCTACAAAATGCATCTATAGGTCTGAGTGAGTTTTTTACTAAAATGAATAATAAGAGTTTCAGCCACCTTTACCTGTGCATTACTACCTGCGCAAGGCAGCTCAGCAGGACAAAATGCTTCACCCCTCCACAGTGGCAGCAAGCAGCCATACTACTTTGTTCTGCCCACTGCCAACACAGGTATTTTTAATCTGCATTTTATTTCTGTCTGTCAAAGGTGAAAAGCATTAAGCAATTAATTATTTGAAGTGATTTAAGAGACAGACGGAAGCCAGGGAGACTTCAAAAAGTAGCCGATTATTATTAATTCATGTGGTATTCATTAGTGTGTCACTAATTATGCTGCTTTCATTTGATATTTGATACAGAATGCAGTACTATTGGAACTTCTCTGTAATTTGAGAACTGCTTAAGAATATTGACTGAAGTCTGAGACTAGTACAGATGATTTTAAGCTAACATTTAACACTTTATGTGATATCAGGCATATTCTGCATGACAGCACTCTTCCTCAGCACACATGGACAAATCCTGTCTCCCTCCATGACCTGATAAATTCTCTCCCTCCCCAGCCCAAGCCTAACAAGTGCTACATCACTAACCAAAGATTTAGCCTATACTTAGATCAGGAAACACCCTTCTGTTACAGTCCATAAAACTTGTGGATGCTGACACCTAACATGTCAACAAATTCCCTTCACCAAATCCCTTGGGATCCTTCAGCTCCAGATGTCTACAGTAAAGGTACTATTAGCTTACTGCACTATACACTGTCAGCATTAACTTTGCTTTTGTGAGATTTTTATGCATCCTTAACATGTTGGAGCCATTTTCACAATTTACTTCTTCACAGTCCCACAGGCATATGTTTAGTGTATAAACTACATTCCCCTTCCCACTAATATATTCTGTTTAATAAAGTTAAAGTTCATATACTCAGTAATGGAAACCAGATTTTTGAATCTAAAGAGAATATACAGTACAGTTCCTGGTAGAGTCTTAAAGATTAAAGGAAATACAGCTCTATTTTAAAATGAAATAGCTCCTGCTATCAGGTCTGATCCTGTAAAATGCATTACATCCAAACATAAGTATCAACTCAGCTGCTCTCGGCAACCCTGGTATCAGGTTCTTATTAATTTGTCTAAACAAATTACTCTGCAAGTAACACCCAAGCAACGTGTATGGAGAGTAGCTGTTGTCCATAAAGCTTGCCTGTCCACAGGGCTTCTCAGACCACTGGACTCTCTAGCTGACCTTTTAGACATTTCTGTCTTTACACAAAGGCTCTGTGGTTGGGCTACACCAGGTGTGCCTTTTTAAACGCTCAGCTCCTCAGGTTAGCTACAGAGGAGAGTATTAGTCACTGATAAACATGCTATTGTGGTTCATATCATTAACTAGGCTCAGCAGTACCCCTAAAGATAGGTTATAAGGCCAAAAGATGGACAGAGAGCTCATAGGTGACCAAAGGACACACTGTTACACATCACATGTGTAGTTCACACACTGAAATACATACACACTTTATTTTCCCTGGGAAGGTGACAAAAATTGACTAAACACTACCATTCAAGAGACAAACGCTGCATTATGGCAGAAGAAGAACACTGGAAAATAACAGGATCTTAATTTTCCAGGAATCCAAGTAAATTCACAAATGCTCCGCGATGTAACTTGGACCTATCCTTGCCAAAGAAATCACAATGATACCTGCATATGTCTCCCACATGTCCATGCTGAAGTGAAAAAGAATCTTTCCCAATAATTTCCCAATAAATCACAGAGAAGTATCCAAGTTCAGAGAGAGACCCCATTCCTGTTGTATTTCTAGCTTATAAAATACTGAATTACCTAGTAATCGCACAAGTCCATTACCTGCCAATTTAAAATATTTAGGCAAACATAAAAGCTTCCATTAAACACCTGCCTTTACATCATCCTCACACTGAGGATGAGCTGGGTTACTACTTGCTAAGATACACCGTTCTGAACAGCACCATGTTTTTTTCTGGAATACAGTAATACTGTCACCAGTTGAGCTGGGTGAATAGTTTCAGAAATCTTTGTGGGTTTTGCTGATTAGTGAAATGACAAGATCAACAAAAGCTTTGACAAAAACCACTTCAGGTCTGAAGTAAAGTTATTAGAAGGAGACATACCAAGCACATACATAAATCTGTGCACTTAGGGAAAGCTCATATTCAGATCAGGATGAGCAAAAATGATTTAAGGAACTGAAATAAGCCGCCTCTTTTTTAAATCTATTGTATCTTTTAGGAACAACTGTCCTCCAGATGAAAACCTGCTGGATGAACTTGAAAATCTGAAGATCAAACGTTTTTCTTCTACATGTTCAAAGTAGATTTAGAAAGAAAACATTTTTTTCCAATCATTAACTGAAATATTTAACAGGAATATGATACATGTACAAAATCATCAGTACTTTTCTTATTCAAACTTATTTTCACTGCCATTCTCACAGATCACAGAATTGTATCAATGGAGGACTTGATACTTCCCCCACAGGTCTTGCTATTGAATTTTAATAAGGACACAACTAAGCAGTGGGGAAAAAAAGAAGAGAAATGGGAGCAGAAATAGAAGATAGGCAGCAGCTGTAATAGAGATAAGAATAGATGGTCATAGGCTAACAATGTGCATAATTTAATGGCTTTCTTGAAATGCTGAATTCCTTTCGGGGTAGATCAAGTATCTGCATAATAACTTTCTGTGATGTTGGAAGCGACAAGCACCTTAAAATATGTATGGAATATTAGAAAAATGAAGAAAAAGTGAAAAAATTCAAGCCTTATTACTATGCCCCAGTAGTTTTTTCTTTTATTTCAAGCAGACTGTATCTGACTGAATTCTTACTGTCTGAAGGCAAAAGGAATGGTCCCACCTTGACCACATTTCACGTTTAGCACCACTAGATCTAGGTATCCTAAATCTTCAGGCTTCACAAACATTTCAGATTGCACAAAGTACCTGCGGTACCGTTCATAAAGCACAAAAATCACTGGCAGTGTGCTAAAGTATTTCAGATTTTTTCCATGACACAAGTATGTTGCGGTATTTAACCAAGATTAAGAAGCATGTAGTTAAGTGTTCACTCATCAGGCTTGCTATTCCAAATGTTTGCCCTACTTAGGCTTTTTTTCCTTGAAATGGTTAACATTTGACAGCTTCCTCCTATGAATAACCCACAAGACTCTAGATATAAAATAGTACAGTACACAATCTAACGCTCAAGGCAGATGAGCACCTACAATATTCTGTCCAGCAGATTATAAGGCTTCACAAGATAAAGCACTAATCAAATCTGGATCAGTCTTTCAAACATAGTTCAAGTCATGTCTGTTCCCCTTATATTCCCTCTTAAATTGCACTGCATGGACTGCAACACACAAGGGCACTTGCAGTTTGGCAAGTGTTAAAAAAAATGGCATGGGGAGAGCTCTGGGAACAGGCAAAGGAAATTTTTAGGCCTTAGGGTTTAGCCAAAATTGTGAAGTGAGACTTCAGTCTAAGGAAAAACCCAGGAGCATGTCTAGATGAGGTTTTGTATTCGGTTTTTTGGGTAAGAGCGAGACACATGCTTCAAAATAGGCACACGCTTCTTTGCTGCATAGGCCTTCAATAGTTTTCCTTTTATTCTCTTTCCATACAAACTGGCGTTGCTTTGAATTTACCTCTTACTCCTCTGTATTGCACACTACCATGCAGGGTCATGGTTTGGTCTTTCATCCTCATTACTTTTCTTATTTTCTTTGAGATACCTTTTTGAGATCCATATATAGCCCCAAAGTATATTAATGTGACATAAAGCTGCCTGTAATATCTACAGGCCATCTAGCCACTCTGCTTCATTTCCAGAATGATAAGATGGAAAGAAACCCAACTTGTACCACAGGTTAATAGATTGGAAATTAAGAGAAAATAAAATGCTTGTATAGTTTTATCTGCTGAAGTATCTTTACAGGAGTATTTTTTTCACTTTAAGTACCCTAATCTCATTATTAGTTAGTGCTGTATCACAAATTAGCATAGGGAGGGGAGTGCTGGGCAGGTACCTGCACAGAGAGATGCTTAGGATTTCCTATCACTAAGTGAAGTCTGCTTAATAGGAATTAAAATATGACCTCATGTCTCGTATTGAGTACTAAAATAGTCTCTACTGCAATTGTATCTGTGGTGAGTTGACCCTGTCTGGATGCCTGGTGGCCACCAAAGCTGCTGTATGACTCCCTCTCCTCAACTGGACAGGGGAGAGAAAATAGAATGAAGGGGTCATGGGCTGGGATTAAGACAGGGAGAGATCACTCACCAGTTACCATCATGGGCAGGACAGACCTGACCTTGGGGAAATGAATGCAATTTATTACCAATCAAATCAAAGTTGGATAATGGGAAATAAAATTGAATCTTAAAAACACCTTCCCTCTACCCCTTCTTTCTTCCTGGCATCAACTTCACTCCCCAGTTCTCTGCCTCCTCCCTCCTGTCATGGGTTCAGCAGTAGCAGTCATTTTTCTCCTTAGTGGCTGGTGCAGCACTGTGTTTCTAACTTTCAGCCTGAGAACAGTACTGATAATACCAATGTTT
>WYDI02004928.1:0-16879 GCA_009867235.2 Psittacus erithacus
ACAGGGGAAGTTTAGATTGGATATAAGGAAGAAGTTCTTTACTGTGAGGGTGGTGAGGCACTGGAATGGGTTGCCTAGGGAAGGTGTGAATGCTCCATCCCTGGCGGTGTTCAAGGCCAAGTTGGACAGAGCTTTGGGTGACATGGTTTAGTGTGAGGTGTCCCTGCCCATGGCAGGGGGGGATGGAACTTGATGATCTTCATGTCCTTTCCAATCCTAACTATTCTATGATTCCATGATCCTATAAATGCCTAATTAAAATATTTACTGCTTTCCATAAATTTTTTTTACATTAAGACCATGAGATGAGTTTTTTACTCCACATTCCATTGCTTCAGCAGCATATTACATTTATTACAACTTCAAGAGTTACACCTGAACATCATATGAATGAACTGAATAAAGGGAGAGATAGTAAAAAAACATTTGCTAACAAGGGATTAGGTCCACTAGCAACTTCACACCCTCTGACAACCTGAATAAGGATGAAGAAGATGGAGCATGTGGCCTGGGCAGACACTTGTACTAACAATTCAGCTACAGTGAGTCACATGCATGATTTATGTGGATACCCAAACAGTCCCTTTGTCAGTGTTGCTGTAGAAAAAGGTTTCCAGAAGAAAAAGGCTGCACTTCATTACAGAACTTGTTTCAGTGTCACGGCCATGAAACACTGCCAGATCTGACTGCCCCTGCCCATCCCAGAGGCTCCCATGACCCTGCTCATGGCCCAGGACCCCATTTCAGCCCCCAGAGCCATCAGCCCCTGCCACAGTGATGCTGTTCATGGGTCAGGCTTCAGATGCCCACAGCCCTGCTCTGCTCTCTGTCAGGGCTGGAGCTGCCCTGCTCCTGTCTGGGGTGGTGGGATGAGCCCTAGCTGTCAGGCTTTGCCCTGGTGAACTCTAGAAGAGCCCCCGGCCACTGGCCCCACAGTGCCCAACTTTAAGCTGTTGATTACATACAGTCAGTCAAGAGCCACTTTCACAGAGCGTGAAACCACACAGGAGCCCCTGCATCACAGCATGAGAGTGTTAACCTCTGCAGGGAACCTTGGTGTCAGCGTAACATCATGTAGTTTAATACAGTCTCTGAAGTCAGGAGGAAATATCTTTAGTCCTTTAAAATCCCATCGCATGTAAGTTATTCTGGCTAATTGTCCCTTCCTGACAATTTGAATTTGGTCTCAGTATTTGGTGGCATTGAAAGTTAAGGCTAGATGTCTTCCAATTCAAAACTAGCTTCTCAATCCTAAAGATTCCTGCAGATACTCTCTTTCAAAATTAATTGATATTACTCACCATGCTAAATACGTGTTTGAGCTTTCACTTGAATTTTAAAGAATGATTTACAGAGTCTGATTCACTGATGTATCATTTCAGTCTTATAGTCTTACATTTTCATTTACTTGAGAAATTAAACCACAGCCAACCAATTTGGGTAATCATATCATCTGGTATGACAGCTAAATCTGTCTTAACCGCCAGTCTGTCCAATGAGGAAGCAAGAGGAGAGAAAAAAGTGCTTAAGCCCAGAACAGAGTGGTCCATGTCAGAGGGCAAGCCAAGAGGAACTGATGGAGGCCTCAGGTCTCTTGTCTGTGCTTAGCTGGCTCTCAGATCACAGCAGACCCTTGAAAACGGGGGGAATTTAGATAAAAGGCAGCTGCTGGCTCCTGGATGAGCAGGCAGATGAAAGAAGCGCAGTCTAGCAAGCAAGAGCTAGCTGCTTAATGAGGGCTTAAGACTGGCAGCATTTCCTATCAGAGTTGCTGGGGAGCTGGCACTAGGGGTTTTTAGAAGTCTGGGAACAGACCCAAGGGAAAGGGTCGCTGAAGTATAACAATTTTTTTAAAATAACGGTGTTAAATGAACTAAATCAATTGTTCAGACTGTCTCTATACATAGGGGTCTTTACAGAAGGCTTTGTCTGTGTGGCTCAGGAGTATCAAGGGCATGAGAAGGCTCATCGAGCAGAGGGGTCCCTGAGATCCCAGGCTGGAGATGTTGCCAGTGAAGCCAGGGTCAGGCTAGGAGGGAAGATGGCAGGGAAGAAAAAAGTGATTTCTCGGATTGGGTAGGATGGCATGGAAGCAGATCAGAGAAGGAAACAGGTGGAGAGGGCATACTCATCTTGCACTGCTGGAAAGAAGTGTGCAGACCTAAGAGAGAAGCAGAAATGGAGAAAGTAATATTCAGGGTCAGACAAAGCAAGGGAATGTTGAGAGAGGAGTGAAAGGAACAGAGATGTCCAAAACAGAACTTTTGTTCTCTATTTACAATAACAACCAATAATTGATCTTTTTTCTGTCCACTGTGTTTTCTGTTGGATATTGATGCATCAGGTGCAAGTGCTTAGGTGCTGACAGTGGAAGGGAGCTGCAGGGGTGGCCTTTGGGAGGAGAGGCTTGGGCTGCACCATGCCAAACACAGCCAGTTCCACCCATCTCGAGTGGACCCAGCATAGGCACAGCTGAGCCCCTCAGGCAAGATGGTGGCACCTCTGTGAAAATGTGCCCAAGAAAGGGTAAAAACTCCATGCAGCAGCTGTGAGAGTGGGGGAAAATGTGAGAGAAACAGCCTTGCAGGTGCCAAGGTGGGAGAAGAAGGGTGGTGAGGAGGTGCTACAGGCACTGGAGCAGAGACTCCCCTGCAGCCTGTGGAGAAAACCATGGTGAAGCAGATATTCCCCTGCAGCCCATGGAGATGATTATGCTGGAGCAGCTACTCACACTGCAGTCCGTGAAGGACCCCATGCTAGAGCAGGTGGATATTTCCAGAAGGAACTGCAAGCTGTGGAGAGCCAATGCTAGACCGTGTTTAGCCTGAAGAGCTGCAGCCCATGGAGAACACCCATGCTGGAGCAGAAAAAAAGGACAAGGAGGAAGAAGCTCACAGAGGAACTGCTGTGGACTGATGGCAACCCTTATTCTCCATCCTGCTGCAGGACTGAGGAGGACATATTGGAGTCAGGAAGGGAAAAATTAAGTTGAGCCTGGGAAGAAGGGGAGGGGGGAAAATTCTTTTCAGTTCTGTCTTTGATTCTCACCATCCTACTCTGTTTTAGTTGGCAATAAATGACTTTTCCACAGGTCGAGCTTGTTTTGCCTGTGGCAGTAACAGGAGAGAAATCTACCTGTCTGTATTTTGACCCAAAAGGTTTTTTCTTATTGTCTCCCCTGTCCTGTGGAGGAGGAATAGTGAGAGAGTGGCTGGATGGGCATCTGGCAGCCAGCTGTGGTCAACCCACAACAATCAATTAATCCTACAAATAAGCATTAACAGTTCTAGTCCAGAGATCAGGTTTAATAGGACCTCAAGGATGGACAAGCCACAGATGAAGGAAATGGCTTGCAGTAGACTAGTTTAGTGAAATTGCACCAGCTTTCTTAGAGATCCCAACCTGATTCATCCTTAAGTGCTCTTACACTGACAGGAAAATGCTGTCTATGTGCAATGACTTAATCTGACAATGTTAAAAAGATAATAATATTAAACTGAGTTCTGTGCATAGGCCTTGGACATCCTTTTACCTCAAAGCAGTGGGATAAACTAAAAAATAATCTCCTCTCATTCCAACTGATGCAAGTAAACTTTGCAGGTATACATGGCTTTCTGTGCTGAGCACCATCTGTCATCTTCCTGCCGTCAGAAGGTGAAAACTGGGTGAAAATGCCTCTGGCTGTTAGAATGCAGTCTGAATTAAACAGCAAGGTAATAATAAAATGGTTTCAGAACTTCGCACTATTGCCTTGATAGTGCCAAATAAAGACTGAACATTTGAGAATAATATTTTATATTTAAAATGCAGAGCAGTAGCTGTTTATAACAGAATCATCCATGAGAGGTGCTGAGGAGTGTTCTCAAAGTGGTCCATGCATACACTGTTTATTTAACTGTTGTTTAGGCTCGAACCCTGTAATCTTTTTTGGAACCAATGTCAGTCTCAGTATGTAAAAGGCAAGATTTTCTGACAATACTCAAGCAAGATATAGAAAGCAGGCAGGACTGACACAGACCGTGAAGCAGTTATTTTGGTTTGACATATTAGTGCCAGAGCTACAGTACCACATGTCAAAAGAGCACTTGCGTCAGAAATCCCAGTGAAGATGTGGTTAATACGGACAAATTCTCTTTAACACCATCAGCCTTTACTGCTGCCAAAGAGGAAGGACATCAGGGGTGGCAGCAGCTGGAAGGAATGCCTGGTTCCTGGAAGGAATGCCTGGTTCCTAGAAGGAACAACAAAGCTGTAGCTATCTGATTCACACAAATCTCTTGTTGTAACTCTTCCCAATGTCATGCCACAAAGAAACTGAAATATTTATAAGTATCTCCACAGACATATAGATAGATATACTGACTTTATATTGCTCTCTTCATAAAGGTTCTCTCAGCTCAGTCAGGCAGGTTTTCAGTTTCAGTCCTGCATCCATTTGATTAAGTAGCCAAAGCCCTGAAATGCAATTCCCATTTTATCTGTTTGGATATGTGTAAATAACGTGATATCATATCCCATGGAAGTAATTCAAAACAGGTCCTGAATAACCTATAATGTAGACAGGAGATATTTTTGTGCTTGATGCCTTAATTATTAATTTAATTTTTATTTCTTTCCCCATACATTTCCTAAAAAAAGCAGTTTCTTTCTTAAATCAGCATCATAAAATTTTCTGCTGTGATCTTGTCCCTGTTAATGTATCGTGTCTGGGGGGTCAGTCATATTAGAGTCAGATTAAGTGTGGTGCTTCTGGCATTTCAAAAATAACCTGATCATTTAAATTTTAAAACATAGTGCACATTCATTTGAAGTTCAGATGTTGAGGGTGCAAAAAATATTTCATACATTATAACCACAAAATGCTTTACATCCATTCCATAACTAAGTACCTCACAGTATACTTTCCTCAGTTAATTGTCCTCCCAGCAACTAAGGCATGATCATAAAATTCAGCTTAAACAATTAAATTACCTAATGTAATATGTATACTAAAATTCAGTAGTATAGTCAAATGTCCGGCTTCTTACATTTGTAACAGAAAATGTGAATAAAAGGCAGTACTGTCAAAAAAATATTTTAGGACTAAATAAAATGAAGGACTTAGGTGGCATTTGATGCTTAAAGCAGGAGCACATGTAGCTGTTTCTGTTTTCTTTGCAAGCAAATGTACACAAGCTCAGTGACACAAGCAACTCACAGGAAATGGGAGATCAAGATTTACATTTTTCTGACACAGAGAGAATTCAAAACCCCATCTATAGCCTTTCTAAAGCAACTGTTGGGACAAAGGGGTTTACATGGGTTATAAAAAATTCTGGTTGCTCTTCCTTGAAGATGTTCCTGCTGTTGAAACCGTGCAGTGAAGAAACCAGCATTCACTGGAGCAGGGGAAGAGAGAGATGGGTGGGTCAGAAGCACCGCAATGGGCAAGGAGCTCTGGGACACAGGTACTCCTCTCTGTACTGCTGACATATCTCACTTCAGCAAAATGTAACAACATGATTCCCCAAAATTCTGAACTAGAAGTCCCTCAGGTAATAGAGAGACCAGAATCCAGCCTCACATACTTCTGGAGGTGTGGTTTAAACATTAGTCTATCGCATGAAACTCATAGCCTTAAAACCAAAAAAATGGCAGCATTTTACAATAATAGTATCTAGTACACAGATCCCTCAAAAAGGAAGGGCATGATCAACTAACTGCTCCTGGAAGAGATATTCAGTACATTGTTCCATACCCCACAAGATTATTTGAGCCACCTCCCTCATCACTGTGTTCAATATTTCTGGCCCTGTTTTGAGACATCTGCTTGTATCCCCACCCCATTCAGGGAAACTTACACCTAAGCAGGGCTCCGGATTCCTCTCCAGGCACTGCAGAAGCTGACAAAATACTGAAAACTAAAACAGTTTAAGTCAGCTTTCCAGACTGTCTTAACTCCTAGTGGATGATGACAATTTAGCTCCATTGCCAACACGCATTCTGCAAAATCAGAGCTCAAAAGCGGCTGTTTGGCTTTTGCAAACTCTGGACCATCCAGAAACGAGTTCATGGCTATCATGAACCATCCTGAAAAGAGTATAGAAGAGGTATTACACAGCTCCAGTTCCAAATTGCAAGCCCACCTGCAAAGCAAATCTCTGAAAAGTGAGAGCAATCCTGCTTCCTCTTGATTACAAGAAAGATCTGGTTTTGAATCAGTTGGAAAGTGTACATTTTTTAGCAAAAATAAGATTCCCTATATACTACACTAAGCCTGTAGTGGAGAATTTCTCCCCTAAAGAACTCAAATGAATTTAAGTTCAATAAATGATCTCATATTGTCTGCAGTTAGCTCTATAAAAGCCCAAATTTTCAGTTTAAGGGTTTGGAAAATGTTCTCCTGAAACAATGTGATAAGAAATGAGGGGGAAACAAAAGGTCTTCTGAATTATGCAAGCCTGCTGTTCCAGCCCTTTGGCTATATTGGTGACAAAGCCTCCCCACAAGGAATATGCCTTACCAACAGCAATGTTTTGAAACAAGTAGCCAGAATAAGAGTCAGAAATAGCATTTTGCAGTTCAGAAATGCATCTGTCCTTTTAATGATACTTTTACAACAGTATTCTTGGGACATAGATAAAGCTAAATGGAAATGAAGGTGTTTTTACATCAGTTTAATTTTTGTCACACTAATTTCAAGCTGAGCATACTTTTTCATCCATTGGTGAATTTCTTCAACGAATATCTTTGTTCAGGTCAGCTTAATAAGTCCTGGAAAGGCATACTTGAGCTGGTTTATACACCTGACCAGTTACCAGCTTCTCTACACTCTCCAAAGTGCACAAAGCTCTGCAGTAAAGCGTGGCAGCTGCTGGCAGGTAGGTAGCCAGTGTTACAGGATAGATGAAACAGAGCAATGAAGTTGCCTGCAAATGTAACCTGAAGAGAAAGAAAAGGCAAAGAAACTAGCAGCTTCTTTTACGAGTGTTTTCTAGCCACAGAAGAGACAGTGTCATAATTAAGGAGAAAAATGTCAGGCATCATTGCACCTGAGACACTGCAGGTTGCAAAAGATTTCCTTGGCATGATATTCAAGAAGTAAGAAATGAGAAAGGACTAAAGAGAATATTAGCAATTAAATTTAAAACAGTGCATAATTCAGTAGTGGCAAAAAAGGAATCTAATTCTAACATTTCTGCTTAAAGCCTAGCAATCTCTGAATTACCTGAAGCGCACACTGATTTTCAAGATGTTTGGCTTTTGAAGGATATTCTAGTATATATTTTAGCCTGCATTTTCTGTAATCCCTTTTATCCATCAGCACTAGAGACATTTTGCTGCCCTTTAAAAATCACTTTTTCAAAAATCATTGAGTGCACTTTTTCAAGACCTATCTATTCTTTGCTGCTAAATCTTCACATGACACACTCACCGCTTTTTTCAACCAGTTGCAAGATGAAGCCTTATTATTCCTCTCCCAGACGAGTTACCTCAGGACATTTTCTCTGAATGACTATAATCAAGTTTATTGCAATAATATTAGCTAAAGGAAAGATCCTTTGATTAAGTAATAGACATACTTACAAGTGGGGAGGACATATTTTGACCATGTGAGGGAAACATTCTTTTTACAGGAGTAGAAGGTCCCTCATGCTTTCCTCCATAACAGCCAAGGTGGGCCAGACTCATAGTAGTGTCTGAGCCCCATTACAGGGAATAGCTACAAAACATTTCATCCCACCCTAACTGTGTAGCTGAAGGACTTCAAGAGCTATGATCTCTGCGCTGTCAGCGCACACACCCACCAGCAGGTCTTTGCAGGTGAGAAAAATATTCTGTAAGTGAATTAGTACATCAAATCAAAAATATAGAAACATGAGAAAGACTGAATCTGGAAATGGAGGCCAGAATGCATGCACCCAGCTTCTATTTGTGAGGAGGAGGCTAAGGAAATAGGAGCTGAGCCACAGGCTGCTACTCCAGGAAGGGAAGAAAACAACTGTGAGTCAAAACCCAGACACAGTTTATCCCTGCAGGAAAGAAGGTAAGGGTAGAAAAAACTTCCCTACAATAAGCAGAGCAGTAAATTAATTAGTTTTAGTACCTAGTAGTGCAGACTGATCTCTATGTGGTTCTTTATGGGATTTTGGCCCCTGATTAAATCACGGGGGCTTTCTAATGAGGTTGTTCTAACTCTTGGGTTTGACTCTCTTGTTCTTAGCAAAGGAATACAACAAGAGTAGTGGATTTACTGTGCCAGATTTAACAAACAGTACACTAACTTTCCTTAAGGAATACTATCATCCCTTTGCAAGAGAACTGCTGTAGCAAAACATAATGGTGAGAGTAAAGAACAGATACTTGAAATAAGCTTTCAAATATATGCTTCCATGGGAGTAAATTAACCATAATACGTGGAGGGCTGTACCCACACTTGATCCAGCTTTGCTTCCCCTCCACTCCCTGGCCACATCTTGCTGTTTACATTTCAAATGCCTGTGCATATATGTTCAAGATTCAGATGCCTGTCCTCAGCTGACTTAAAGTTCACGTAATATCTTGGCCTAGTTTATAGACCATTTGACAAGCACTACATTACCAAAACCACAATTTCATATACCTGAAATACAATTGTACCCACCCCCAAGGCTGACAGGGCAACAGCTGAGAAAAGCAGTCTGAAACAAAGAAGAGTTCCACAGATCCACCACTAACTTTTGTTAGAGCAAACATCAGGAAGAAGATCCTTTTTTGAGACATGAGGAAATTATAAGTTGACAACTATCAGGACAGGAGAAAGAACTGACAAGGACTGCCTGTCTCTTATGCTGATGCACAGGTTGGTTAAGTCTATCCTTAGCTTTGCAGCCCATGACCTTTGGATCTGTATACGGATGCCTGCTGTTCAGTACCTTTTTTGTTCTAGGAAAAATGTCTTTCCCAACTATAGCTCCCAGCTGGTTGCACAAATTTCCTATAAAAGAATTGAGCTATTACACCAGTATGGCTTTAGGTCCCTTACAGAGGTCACAAATTGCTGTGCTGCTGCAGGCAGGAGTTGGAAGAGCCAGAGGGACACACTTCCATGCAGAATCTGATCTGCCTAGCATGAAAATGAATCAAAAGAGATACTGGGTGACTCTTTGACATTTCACTTGTAATCTCCTAGGTTTGCCTCCTTGAGACTGACTGAGTTTTTAAACCACACATTCTTGACTGCCAGCAGTCTCTGCATATCTGTAACATGGGATGAAGTTGCACAGAACTGTTTACAGATCTGGAAGATTAACAGTAGCTACCCAAAAGTTTCGATAGGGAGGTTCAGATGTGTTTGAGGAGCTGTTAAAGTTTATCATGCTAACATGTCACCATGTATCACTTGTCAGATGAATAAAGAAAAGGATAGATACATACATACATACATGCTTGCTTACATACATACATAATGTTACATCATTACTATGCTATTTTGCCAGTTAGCTGCTCAATAAAGCAGTACAAAAGCCTCAGAGACAGAAAGCTGACAGAAGCTGACTGGGAACTAAAAAAAAAATACATTTTTTAGGAAGGACAAACAGAAACAGCCTAAATAAGGAAGCAAATATTATCAAAGCAAAAAGGACAATGACAATTTCTGCCTAACAACAGGACATGTAGGGATGGTAGTTTCTAGGGGAGATAAGAACTTCAGATCTTTGTCTTGAGTATACAATGGAGCAGAAACAAAATCAGAATTAGTGTTGCCATCTACAGCACTGCTGAGACTCAAAACCTTAACAGCTACTGGAAACCTCTAAAAAATCTGAATTATTGATTTAAACACTTTGAAAAAATGAACGTGGAATTATAGAGTCAGAATCTTCTTACTCGTAATTATAGCTGCAGCTTTTATTTAGAGGGACTTTGTGACTGTAATGAATAATTATATTAATGAAGACAGCTTCATGTTAGCACCAAAGCCAGAACTGCAATCCAAGGAAAGGTCCAAACTTTCTCAAAGTGGAAGTACAAATCTATGTCTTATATTTTCCACTAATCTTGGCACAGTTTTATATTTACCAGAATGTAAGTGGCTTGCTATTTCTATTCATCTCTTTTTCAGACAAGGCAGATTCATAATCAGTTATTGCAGCCCTGGTTTTTAGAAGCATTCATTTCTCTGGATGCAAAAAGCAACTATTTTGCAGTTGAAGGTAAGCATAGTATAATTTTATACATTCAGCCATAACAGCACTTGTTGATTTGAAGTCAATGAAATGACTACTGAATGAAATCCCTAGAATATTTTGCATTCATGACTTTAGCTGACATTTTAAAGCTCCACTGATAAATATCTGGTATCTCTTATGAAGGAAAAATTAAGTAATTGCAGTAATTACCCAAGGAAGAGTAACAGGATCTTCATTAAAGGGGGTAATGTATTCCCTTCTGAAAGATACACTCCAATCTGGTTTATTAACAGACGTGTGACATCGGAAGATGTCACCTAGGGAAGCAGTTTTCTTTATTGTTCACAGAAGGTTTTATTAAATCTACTTAAATCAAAGGTTATAACATAACCTTTGTTGATTTGGGTAAAAAAATATTATTCTATGTAGTCATGTCAGATTGAATCTAAATACTTAAACCATTGTTATCACCATGGCAGCTATATTCATAGTATTTTTTCATGACTTTTCCAGTCTCTGTATCTCCTGTTTTGACAAATTTGTTAATAAAAATTAAAATTGTTCAAAAAAAAAAAACACTTCACAGATGAATTATCTTGTGTATAAATTTGCATTTTCCCCAACTAATTAAAATAGCATTGTAAGAAATAATTTTTCTTACAAAAAAAACACCTACTGATTTTATTTTTAAAAGCTTATGGTAAAGCAAAAATGTTTTGAATAGACAAGTCCATAACCTGCAATTTCTTTAAGATTTAGAAAGCTATAAATATTATTTGAGACAATAAATGGAAGTGGGAAAGAACATTTTGAAAATGTGAAGGCAGTTATCTTGGGGACAAAGGTCCTTTCCATCTCTAGTAGTTGCATAACTAAAGATTTTGAAAGAGAGTAAAAAAAACAAATCTAATTGTGCTGCCAAAAAAAGAAAAAAGGCTAAAATTGCGCAAAGAATGAATAGTTACTAATTAGTCCCTTACCAATCCAGAGATAAATACGTGTATTTTAGGGAAACATGTTTCAGCTTCTTTTATTATTATTGTAATTACAGTTAGCGATTGAGGATTTACAGATAGAGTGTGTTTGTAGGCAATAGAATAAATACATGCAGTGAGCTCAAGAGACATGATAGCAAAGGAAAAATAGTAAGCAGGCAGCTGGAAATGTCGTGTATTTCACCCTGGAAGACTGTTTGGCATGGTACACTGCTGCTGGCTGATGACCAGTTTTCTCATTAGAAGATCTGCTTTGTTTAGGCACAAAAGCATAAATAAAGATAACACACTGTGCTTTCGGGTATGTATTCGCATTCACATTTCTTCCCACTCTTGATGATCTTAAAAGAACACATTCTTTTGGCACAACTGAGATTTGAATTTACAAGCCTATGCTTCCACTTAGCAATCACTCCAGCTTTGATGTCTGAAGTCATCCTTGACCCACTGGGAAACTACATTTAAAGACCTGGCAAGATGTGTGCTGCAATCCCAACCTAAACAGACACTGCATCCCAGCCAGCACCTCTTTCTCTGCCCCTTACCTGTTCTCGCCAGTGGGATCTTCTCTCAGCTGGTGCCACAAAAATAAAATCAAACTTCCTAACTTTCCCAAACACTTGCATTGTTTGTGAATGCAGTTGCATAATGGCATTCACAGGTGGAGAATAAACACAGTGATTCAGGGTCAGATTGGCTACCGAGTCAGGGGGTGCTGACAGTAGCCTGATAGCAACTGTGGATAAACTCATGAAACTACTTGGCTCACTGAGTTAAACACCATCAGGAGGACCTAGGAAAAAACTTTGATTTGCTTCATGTAGAAAAAATCATGAAAGGAACCTAAACCTGACAAAGGAAGGTTGGTAGCAATAGAGTAGGAGCCATTACGCTGCAATCAGCAATGATACAAACAAGACTAATCCAAGGAACTGCATACTGAAACAGAACCAAGCTCTAACATGCTGTAGCAGCAAAGTAGCTAGGAGAAAGTAAAACCATTTTTCAGTGATGAGCTAATAGCCTTCAAATCCCTCTAGTCCCCCCAGATTGTCAACACCTTTCACAAAAACACTTCAGCAGCCATGACCACTGTAGAGGCATGTGGTAAAGAACTTGGCAAGGGCAGCACGCTGCAAAAGAGTGGAAAGTGGAAAAATAAATCATTCTGTCTGCATGTGCTGGGATTTCTTAATTGCTTAGACTTCTTAATAAAGAACTTAGTCTTTAAAATATGGAGGGTTCTGATATTGTAAGTATATAATCTTATTGACCTTGTCATAACAGGACAATAAAAAGCAGAGAAGCAGAAAAGGGAGTTAGCTCATTTATGTTGGCCCCTCTATCCTTCCATGAAAGTTGTCATCCCAGTAAACTCATCAACTTCTCTGCTTTTCCCTGAACTTCTTGAATTCTCTTTGACAACTTCACCTTTCATCACAGAGATCTCTGTCACTGGGATTGCTCAAGCAGATCAAAACTGCTTGAGGGAAGTTTTCTCCCTTTCTTTCACCTTGCCAACAGAACAAGCAGGAATGCAAAGTCTTACATGAACTCCAGTGTCATACCTTCAAGATAACACGGGTCACTTGAGAGCTGTGAAGTGCTTCTGTCACTATTTTAATCTTGTTACAGTGAAGTTGTATCTACTTACTTCTGTGCCTGTTTAATTTCCGTACCTCCAGCTGCACAACAAAGGCTTTGAGGAGAACAGAAACGTTTTTTGACACAGAATGCCACTATGAGAGAGAGAATTCAGCAGAGTTATGCAGAGATGTGCTCTCAGTGCCCTGCAATATTTTGAACTGCATCAGCATAATTTGCCTTAGAAAATTATTCTTTCACAGGGTTTTGTTTGGTCTTCAGACGAGCGTAGGGAAACTTGTAGCTCATGCACCACAGGTTTCCAAGCAGAGGACAAGGCTGTTGCCTCTACGAAACACTCTTCTACCTTTGCAGTCATGAGTCAGTCCTATTCTGTTCTAAATACTCAGTTATTGTGGGTTAACCCCACTAGGCAGCTTGCAAGCTACTACAAAGAAAATGAACTCTAACCCAGCCAGAACCAGCACATCAGTGTAAAGAAATTCTATTTAATTCATTTATAGGAAGTATGATCAATTGAAAAAAAATAATAATAAAAGAATACATAGTAAATACTACTAGTAAAGCTGAAATGAGAGAATGAAAGTAGCACCATATGTAGCTTCAGTCTCATAAAATACCTAAGAAACCTTGAAGGAAAAGAAATCGTGCCATTAAATTTCCATCCAGACATTGGCTCCCCTTTTGCTTTTAAAGATGTAACCTCAAATTCTGAGTAAGCCATCTACAGACTTCTCATACGCATTTTTAGTATATGCTGTACTATTATAGGGTACAATTGCACTAGTTACCAAATACAGTGGTAGTGTATCTTAAAATAGACTCAGAAAGGTGGAGAAGTAAGACTGACTTTGCATATAGAACTTCTGGAGATTTTGTGCTTACTGTTCTTTTATGCATAAATATATTACCACAAAAGAATGTTTCCTCAAGAATGCATTACATGGGAGAGAGCAAAAACCCTTTTTATTTATATTGAAAATGCTTTCTTGCTTCTTTTGTTCTAACTTTTGCCTCAGCTGTACAGAAACAAGTTAGCTGAAGTCAACTTGTACAAAGTCTCACTAAATGAAAGTGGAGAAGCAGGATATATATTCCTGATTTGGCTTCCACTAGTGAGTCTTCATTTCAGCTGGGACACTGGGAACATTCAAGGGCTTATACTTCCTCATTTGTCAAATGAAAGAGACTGAAGTTTCTGAGACAAGACTTACAAATGGTCACACAGCACAAAATTAAATGCTATCATCCTTTTCCCATGACCTTTAGGAAACTTGACATTAATACATTTCAGGCAATCTAGCAGGATCAACACTGGAACAAAGTGTGTTTTTGCAAATTTGGGTTAAGATACATTGGCAGGAGTCCACGGTATGAAACTTGCCTAACTTTTGCAGTGGCAGAGCTGTCTTGTACTGCTAAAGCCAAATAATTCTGTAAAAGTGTGTTAGCTTCAGTGGCTTTTGTATGGGAATGTTTCTGAAGCCAAGGGGTCTCTGGCCACTTCAGAAGCCCAGAGGAAATGACAGTCAGAGACTGAGATCTAAATCGGAAACCTTGACACAGCCACATTTCATGAAAATGGGTTAAAAGCACGACAAATTTCAGAACTTTAAAATTCTCATAAATTGTGTTTGCCCTCCAGTGGACATTTATTCATTATGGAGGGCAGAGCGTGCCACTTCCTTTCTAAGGATGAGAAAAGCAAGGTCAGTTTACTGGCCATGAATTAAAATGAGAGATGTCAGGCTTCAGTTCTATGATCAGAAACATCTTGTCACTAGAGCCCCTGGGGCCACCATTTTATAGCAGGTCTTGTGCCCTGGGAGTCTCTCTGAAGCTGTTGCTTTGACAGGCAGAGGTGCCTGCAGTGGCCTTGCACAACCCTGTGCAATTCCTTTTTGTACACCGTGACTACCTTCACGAACTGTTAAACCCCAGCTGCCTTAATCCCACACTTCAGTTGTTATTTCTCAGTCAGACTATGCAATTAACGCTTTCCCTTAAACCAATCCAGCTACTTCCTAATAAAATGTTGGGTTTACCTTTTTGGATACAATTCCAGTGCGTTGAATTGTCTGCTATTTAAATGCTCAGACAAAAATTATGAGGTTGGTAAATCCCGAAAAGTTACTTTCCAAAGCAAGAAGGCAGCACCACAGACAAAAACACACAGAGGAAAGAACAGCTGCTAAGCAAGCCTGTATAAAACAATATCATTGTTTATATTGGATTGTGAGCCTGCCCTAGAAGCTGTAGCACAAGAGTCTGGAAGACGCAGCAGCAAAGTTCGTTTTTTCTCATCCAGCCATGTTCTTCCATTACTAATTGAAATTTATTAAAACCTGAAGACCCAATTATTGCTATCACTGCATTGGCTCGTACATGGTGATGGTACCTCTATGAATGATTCTGTGTTTATATTACATAAAGCAGGAGGGTGAGGATTGCAGTTTTAACATCTACTAAAATAACTTTTTTACAGTCCTAATTCTGATCCCAATTCCCAGGCCGTTAGCATGATGGCACTGCATGTATAAAGGGGAAAGATGGGATGAAATGTTCAGCTCAGTCCTCTTGAGCTAGTTGCTTGGTCATAACTGGGCAAAATGACTTTTCAGCGTCTCACGCTAACAAACAAGACAGAGTGCTTCTCATTTTCCCTCTCCCTCACATGAGGGGAATGCACAAATATGAGATGATTGAATCAAGAGAGAAAACTCAGTCACTGTTTTTCACTTTGTCTTCTTGCAGTTGTACAGATACCTTTAATCCCCTATGACCAGGCTGAAATCCTGCTTCATATACAGTTGACCCACAACTTGCCAAACTGAAATAAGTAGAATAATGCACAAAGTGAACTATCCCTCAACATTATTCAAATAGTCTTCCTTTTCAGCTCTCCATTTATTTCAAAAGCCCATTGCCCTTGCAGGAAATCTGTTGTTGGATTCATATGAGTGGTTTCAGCTATTTTATTGTCTAATGGTGTTCTACAGATGAGACTATCTTTGGGAAATTCCCACCCTGCATTTACTGCGCTTCCACTCCTTTTCAGTTTGAGAAGAAAGCCTGAGGCATAATGGTTATTTTCATTCATTCTTTTCAAAGTCCATTAGGAGGAAAAAAAAAACCTAAATCAAAATATTTGAACACGATAGTAAGAAACAGTCATATGAGAGAAGAATATCTCCAGACTCCCCAGTAATGAGCTGCTTTTATTTTGTTGCTTAATCATAGGTTACATAATGGTGTATGTAAAATGAAGATCAGCCTAACACCATTCATATAACTGGCAATTATTCAGACCCTTTAAAGTTCTCCCTGCCTTTCATCTTGCCTAGAAGGAAAAAAATGTACCATCAGAGGACATCTGGAACATGTTTCTTCCTTCCAAACATCCTACCTGCTGCATAAAGATTCATGGTTCTTTTTTATACATTTGTCAATCAGCTTCTTAGCCACGGTCTTTGTATCACACCACCCCTCACTGCTTCCCCCTATGCCCAAGATGCAAAAAGCCAAGGTGTTGGTAACTCCTAATGGCCCTGCAATCCCTGCTCTACAGACAAAGCAGCTGACAAAACAGTCTGTACTGGGGCAACTCAAATGAGTTTTAAAAGGACCTGCTAAAAAAAATACGTAAACAGAAACTTGTATTGGATAGGAACCAGCAAGACATTTGGCTACTAAAATGATATCCAGACTCATGCATGTTAGTATTAAACAGGAATTTCTGCTCAAACCAAGTTAAATGCTAAACACACGCTTGAATACTTCAGAACTGTTCTAGAACTCATAATTAAACCCTTGTACTTACTTCTAAATTTATCCCAAACTCTCCCATTCTAATAAGGAATTACTCTATCATTTATCTTTCACAATTTTATTTGCACAGTTTACTATCCTGATGGTTGAACAAATGTCTAAAATGACTGCTCATCCTTTCACTTGTGAAAATTGAAAAGTAACAGTAAGAGTGTTGTGGTTTAAGCTTAGTCGTAAATTAGACAAAGCATGTAGCCTGCTCGTTTCCCCCCCACAACCTGTCCTGGAGGCGGGGCCCCTCTAATAATCATCACAGTGGTCACTTACGTCTTGTAGAAAAGGATTATTCTTCCTTATCAC
>WYDI02004928.1:24418-36584 GCA_009867235.2 Psittacus erithacus
ACAGAGCCTTGGGTGACATGGTTTAGTGTGAGGTGTCCCTGCCCATGGCAGGGGGTTTGGAACTTGATGATCTTAAGATCCTTTCCAACCCTAACTTTCTATGATTCTATGGTTCTATGACTCAGCCAAGGCATATACTTGGGCCTGGAAACACAAAAGCACTCCCAAGCGCCAAATTTTTGGCATGTTTTCTAGGCTAACGTATGACCAAAGCACTCACCATTAAAAATGTAACACTATTTAGAATACAGATAGTATGTGTTCTTATGAGTATTTGCAGAGAGGAAATTCTTTTAGAGATCTCAAAATTTTTCCAAATTATGGAGCATGTGGTTTTAAACGAAAGTGTATTGTTACACACTGCTAAGAAAAGAATAAAGAACAAAGCATACAGCATAGTCTGGCACTGTGGAAATTTAGTTTTCACCTATATGTAGATTACTATACGCCTATCAGATCCCCCTGAATCAGAAAGAATATAGTAGATCTAAGACATAAGGACAAGATATGAAAATACCAGTAGGGTTTAAATAGGCTAGGATCCTTGGCTGGAAAAGAGAAACTTTATAACGGAATATCAGGGAGCTGTATAGTAAATGGCACAGGGAAAGGAAATGGGGACCAGTTATTTCTCTTCTTTACAACATAAGGACTCAGGGGCATTGACTAAAACTTCCAAGTACCTGTTTTACAGTAGAAAAGAAAATCGATTTTCCATACAACATATCTAAACTGTGAAAATTACTGTCACAAGATATGGCAGATGAGCATAAAGAGATACAAAAAGGATTAGATAAATTCTTGTTCAAAATTGATTGAGAAATATAAGTCACAAAGCTGTAAATATAACATACTGCCCAGGAATTTCCTGAACCATAGCTTGCTGGAGGCTCTAAGGGTATTCCAGAGGATTACCATGCTCACATCCAGACTTCGTATAATTCCTCTAAACAGCTGTTCTTTATTTTGATGGAGACCCTTCACTCCCTGTGCTCAATATAGCCTGTCACAGATTCTTAGGGCTTTTTAGGCAAGCAGCTCAAGAAGAAACTGTTCTAGGGATAATATTTAACGACCATAAAAATCTAAATTTTGTTAGTTTTTTAGTGTGGCAGATGCTAGGAGAACTCTTCGTTCTGTCACACCAATTCATTATAGTTTTTAGAAGCTCAGGATGCAAAAGGTACTTGAGGTTCTTTTCTTCTACTTCAGGTTTAGAGCATTGCTCATTTGTTCACAGATGGAATAAACCTGTGAGAAACAAGCTGCAAATTGGAAAGTAATGTAACAAATAGTTGGATAACAGAGCAGAATGATTAGAGAAAAAGAAACTATACGTTGTCACATACGTTTTGCTTGTTTATAATTGTATTCTGTGTCTGGGAGTAAGAACTCATACACATGTAGGCATGTATGTAAGTACTGACACACATATACATACCTCATCTTCTTCTTTTCTGTCCTGTATGAAGAACAAGCTGTACCCAAAATTCCATAGCTCAGGTTATGACATATAAGATTAAAAGAGGCAGGCGAGCATCTCAGCTGGAAATAACCTACCACAGAGACTTATGCATGACTCTGTCCATAATGTGGGGATCTCCATTTCCACATCCATGTTCCCATATCTTATTCACCCACTTGGTGTAATAGGAAGGGCCTGTAACCCTCAGATTGTGTTTCTTTATAAGACGTCTGTTTAAACTGAGAAGTGAAAGCCTGTAATGCAATATTCCATCTGAATATAAGGCTAGCAGATGCATTACAATGAACAACAAATAACATTGGGTTTTCCAGCAATCCAGTTTAATAGTTTCTTCATATGTCTGTGCTTATGCGTCAAATAAACTTCCAACAAAAAGAAAGTAATGTACAATTCAAGAAAACACCCGAAGCTATTACAGTTTTGGCTTCCTCTTTGTTGATTTACAGTTATGTACAGGACCATCTTATTTGCAATACCCAGCGAAGATTTCATAATTTATTTACAACATCAGCTGGTGCCTTTCACTATACAATTGAACCAACTCCTTTTGCTATTGACACTCATAGCAGGAAAAGCCCACTCTTAGGTGCTGTATATGGATAGGGTTAAGTGGTGTACTGAAACAGGGCAAGATTCTCACTGCTGACCACACACATACCTAAAATCTGATTTTTAGGCATAGCTGAAGGAAGATTCCAGCTCTTAGTGCACTGATATAACCATTTTATTTACAGTCAACATAATATGGTGTCTCCACTGAGAACAACATTTCCACTCATGTCTGAAGGAGATATGTGTGAGCTGGAGGTGGTATATACTTTGAGGTGAAGCAGACAAAAGATGTAACTCTAGTAATAAAGATGCACCTTACTTGTCCTGCCAGAAACCTCTAAGGCAAATGAAGACATGAAGTATGTTATCTTCCTAAATGTGTGGAGGAGAAGATCTTACAATTCTTCTTATAAAAGAGACAATATTAGGTGGGATGAAAATAATAATTGTGTCATAATATGCAAACCGTTTCTTAGAATCACAGAAAAACTTGGGTTGGAAAGGACCTGTACATCATCTGTTCCTAATTGTTCAAAACAGGGCCAACTTCAAAGTCAGAGTCAGCTTTTAACTTGGAGCAGATTGAGCAGGGCTCTGTTCAGTCAAGTTCTGAACATCTCTGAGGATGGAGACTGCACAACCACTAGGCACCTGTACTCACATTTGACCACACTTATGGTAAGAAATTTTACTAGTGCCTGATCAGAACTTCCACCTTGAAGGTATAGCCTGAGCCTCACTGAATCAATCATAGTCCTTCTATTAACAGTAGGTTTAGAGCATCCCTAAACCAAGCATTTACCAACAAGAATAACAAGGGGTATTCTTTCAGCTTTTCAGAAGAAATAATTTGTTTTCCTGAGCAATTTTCTAATATCTAGTCAATAGGGTACCACTGCTTGAAATATTTTCATAGCTTATGTTTCAGTGCAAGATATGTACCATCCAGTGGCATCAAGAAACCAATGCCACAGTTGCACTTCCTTCATCTGTGACAAATCAAATATTTTGTACATTACACAGCTGTTGCAAAGCAGTATGTTTATGAAAGTATGACTAGATGCAAATTATTCACATGAAAAGCATGAGGGTTTCACCTTAGAATCATATCAACAAAGGCAAAAAATGTTTGTTTGGGGAGCAAAAGTCAGGACTCTCTGTTATAGCTACATGTGCCTGAGGTTCTGAAATTCCTGTTTTGCCTGCTATGCCTTCTGATCATCAAACTTGTTTTGTCTCTCCCAGCTTGAAAAATGCAATCTGCAGTACGGCTTCCTCCAATAAGAAAAGCTACTCAGCTGAAACACTTTTCTAGTGTCTGTAGAAAAGTAGCCTCTCACCCAGTCTTTCCATCTCCACAAAACTTTCCATGACTGTGTAGAGGCCGTGTACCCTTTACTCCCCTAGCTGTGATGAATAAAGAAAACAGAAACTAGGGTCTGCCCAGCCTTCATATTCAGCCTTAAAATCCACCTGTGGTACATCTCACCCCACAGTGATAACAATACATATAGTCAGATATGATAAAGTACTGTATCCAACCAGGAACCTCATGGTAACACTGTTCTCTTAAATAGTAGATATTTTATGACAGTTACAATCATGACTGGAATACAAGATTGCTGATATGAGCATATATATTGATCATAACTCTTAAGGTATGTAAACTCTGATAATTGGAGCTACTTCTCAGATTTTCAGTCTTCAGAAGGAAATAGCAAAAAAACCTGTTAATTCTGGGCATCAAAATAAACCATGTTGTATCTAGAAAGACAGAGTACCAGAGAAACACACTGAGAAGTTAATGAGGTCATTTGCATAGCAGGTCACACTCATTGCATTTAGCAGAAAGAAAAGCAAGGCTTTCCCTGTACAATCCTCTTAAAAGATCCAGTCTTCAGTAGGGTAAATGAGATTCAAAATATTCTTTATCCCCATAATACAGGGGCACTGAGTAGCTCCTGCTACCAGTGTGAAAGAGGCGTGTGGAGGGAAAGAAAGGCAAAAACACATTAAAAAATGGTTTCTGATTGCCACAGAAATCATGACAGCTGCATGGAGAACAACATTCCATGGGCATTTCAGCAGAATTACAAGATGTGGCAAGATGTAGAATTTTCATTCTCTTCCCTGGTTTGGTTTTGTTTTCTTAATACTTGTTTGATAACCCACAGACCATCCTCAGGCTATAACAACAAATTATCTCTTTGAAGGTCTTCCTCATTTCCTGGCTACGAAAGGCATAGATCAAAGGATCAATCACTGAGTTGCACATAATGAGAATGAGGTACATGTTGAAGTGAGACATGAAGCAAACACAGTAGAGGTTTTGAGGGCAGGAGATCATCAGGATGAGATGAAGGAAGAATGGAGCCCAACAAACAATGAAGATGCCAAGAAGCATAGTCAGAGTGACAGCTCCTTTCATGCTGGTTCTTTGACGCACAGAGTTGTACCCAGGCAAAGCAGCTATTTTCTTCACGTGAGTACGAGCCAGGAGGAACATATGGATGTACAGTGAGACCATGAGGAACAACATGGTAAAAAACATAGTGACGAGACAAATGATCACATAAGTTGATTCATAATAAAGAATGAAGATAATGCCACAGCCTGTGCAAAAGATCCAGATGCATGCAATAATAAGCCCTGATCTTTTCACTGTCATGATGTTGTGATAACGCAGGGCATAGAAGATAGTGATATATCTGTCTACTGCTATAGCCAGCAAACTGCACATGGAAGCCACCACAGATATGCAGATCATTGAATCAAAGACATTGTCTATATGACGAACAAAGGCATCTTCTATAATTATGTGTCTGTTGTTTATTAAGTATATTGTTATGGTCTCCCAAGCATTAGACACACTAACCAGCATGTCAGCCACTGCTAAACTGCAAACAAAAAAATACATGGGTGAATGCAAGTTCTTGTTCTTAATTATTGCACATATAACTAAGATATTTTCAAGGAGGCTTATAATGCCCAGAGTTAGGAACACCTCAGCAGCAATAACCACTTGCTCACATGGTGACGACTTGCTCTTCACAGTAGGCACAGTAAAGTTGCTACCAAAGGCACTCAGGTTTAGTTCAGAAACATACAGTTCAGAGGATGTGTTCATCTCTGGAAGCAAACACGTTCTGTTCTTTCTGAGGGACTTGCCAAGGAGTGTGGTAAATGCATTTTCCAACAGGCAAAAGACCCTGCCAAAAAAAATATAGCATGATGAGAACAGGCAGAAGTTGACAAAGCAAATATCACCCATTTCTATGTAATTTGGCTTGCACACATCCTGCCACTTTCACACCATATTCCTGTACTGATTCTACATTAACCTCTGATTGGCTCAGTTTTAATACCCGTCCTTACTGGGAAATTAAAACCACAAACTAATGAAGAGACTGATGTATTCTTCATTCATAGTTTTGTTTATTCTATGTGATCCCTTGGAACATTCTCCAGAATGTGCTGGAAATTCAACTGAATGCCAAACAACAAACAGTTTTCTAAGTCCCAATTCTCAGACCCCAGAAATGCAGGACAGTACAGTATTAGATTTGGCATAGCCTGCTTGCTTGAATACAATATATAAAAGTATGAATTATTGCCACAATTAATAATTGAACATTTTCAGTAAAAGTTTTGAATATTTTCTTGACCTTTGTACTTCTTAAATTCACATGAACTGTGTTATAAACAGCTTATCTGTGCAAAACTAACATGCTCTCTTAGAAGCATAGTATTAAAAACCTAACCAAGGCAAATCCATACATTTCAGAATATACTAAAGTTACAGAATTGGTATGGGTGGAATTCTGTCATAAAAGGTAAGTTTTCTATTTCAGATCATGAGTATTTTATTCAGTGTTTTTTTGGTAATGACAATATACAGGGAAATCGTAAGCTATCAAATTCTTAATCTGAACACTTAAAGCTGATTGTCAGTGACTTGTTGCAAATAAAATTCAAAGCACATCACATAGAATCATACAATAGTTAGGGCTGGAAAGGACCTTAAGATTAAGCTAAAAAAAAATTAGTTTTTAAAATTAGCATTTATTTGCAATAGAGAATTAACTGTATCTATTTACCAGAGCTGCTGCTTTAGCTGCTCTTCTTCTTCATCGCCTGCAACCTTTCCTCCAGAGAGCAGAAGTTTAAGCCCCCCTCCTCACCCGACATCTGGGGCTGGGGACTTCTTGCTTGGAATAGATGACAGAAATAGGAGAAAAGAAATGAGTAAATCCATAGAGTCAAGGCTGACCACGTATAAATTACTTACTGTGCAAGTGCCTTTTTATAGACTCCAAGCAATAATGACTTCAGTACTCAAACTGGGGCTCCTCCTCCCCTTCTTTGCCTCTCTGAACTTCTTTTCACAGATTTATAGCAAAGGCCTGGGGTTTTACCACCATCTAGTGGTCTTCTCTTGTCTTTCTAACTGAACAGCGATTCCGACCTGAAATCCATGATAAGCTTTTTATATATTAAAAGGGAAAATGCACAGGCATGCTCCTTTCAAAACATCTCTTGGTTTCTTTGCTGTTTCTAGTACTCACTAAGTTCATACTGCAATAGTACTCCAAAATAGGTGAGAGACGATTTATTGAAGTGGGAGGCTTTTTACTATTATGAGCATTTGTCTTACATTCAGAGTTACCATTTTGCAAGAATCAAAACCACATTGTTACAAAACTCAGAGAACATACAGTCAAGACTGTCACACCACAAACAGAAGATATAATTCAAGTTATTTGGGGGAGAGAAGAAAAGAGCAAATAAAGGTTTGTGTTCCAGTCTCCTTGCTAGAATTAAGATTTCAGTGTGGACATGAAAGGAACACAGAGTACACTGTGCCAGGAGCCAGGGCTTCCCAATATGGACGTGAGTTCCCCCAGTTCTCACAGGGTCTAAGAGACGGAAACTCAGTGCCCAATACTGGAATGGCTGAAGTCCTTCTGTGGGTCTAGCAGTCAGGTAAACAACAATCATTTTGGACCTTACCCAAAAGGTGGCAAAAGCATTGTGAATCTTTTCTTTAGCTAATGGGCTCTGTTTCTGCATACAGACTGAGGAATGCAAAGCGCATACCTTCCTGGCACTGCCAAATGCCCTTTATGTTACCCACTAACCAGCCAGTCAAATACCATGCAGCATTTGAGGTTAACATGAAATAAAAAATCCCTGCTTCTCCAAACCACCGCCTTTCCACATATTAGGAGGCCGGATTTTTTTTGTGGCATATAACAACTTCAAATGCTTATTTTTAACCCATAACATTTTTCTTAAAAGAATCACCATCAACAAACACAAAGTTTGTTGCTGTATCTTGTGCCATTTTTGTTTTCAGTGTTCAGATAGAGTTTATCATTATAATGCAGCTAAATCCATATTACTTACTATTATATTCCACAGAAGCCTCCTCTATTATTACTACTAGTTTCACTTCAGGGATGCTGAATAACCTAGGCCAATGTATGAAATGTTCTTATGTACAAATAATTTCTGTACCAAAGGACGCTGCGAAAATTTTGTTCATTTGAGTAAAATGGCTCCTCTAGCATTATGCAGTTATAGTCTGGAGATGAACTTTGCACGTCCCCCCACTACTGGAAAGAAAATTTAGATTATTACAAACTAGAGGCAGCAGATTATGCTCAAGCACAGCTGTTAGATCAGAGCTGATAATGCAAACTTGTGAACAGCGACGCTCCCTGTTGTGTCTCACCTGTGCGGTAAATTGGAACTCATAATTATTTGCTGTGCCCAAAAGAAATGAATGGAGGATGCCCATCTGCAGTTTTCTTTCTGTTCTTTAATGTGAGACATGTTTTAGTTCTCCTAGGTTATCTTTAGCTAACTTAACTTAGTTACCTTTGGTGATCTTTTGCATAGGATTTGATTTTCCCATTGCAGACCCTGAAAATAATATCTCTAAAAGTACAATTTTACTTCTTGCAACATCCCTGTATCTATCAAGAACTGTGCAGACATTGTGCTCTTCCCACTTACAATTTTTCTCTTGCAGTATCCTTTTTTGTTTGTTTATTATATTCTCTTTTTAAGTTCTGTTTATCTTCCCATTTCCAAATCCATCTGTATGTACAGTTTAATAAAGTCCTTTGCAGCCCAGCTTAGCTGCCTTTACAAAAGTTCTCACTGTACGTGGTAGGACTCAGTAGACTAGCTCATTACATGATTACAGGAAATAAATCGCACATCAGACTTGATGGTGTTATTCCTCAAAGTAATGCCAGGGCTCTCACATATAAATTATGAATCAGCCTCTGGATCCTTCTTCCACAAGTCAGACACCACAGGCGTAAACTCTGGTACAAGTACTCCCTTATTTACAATTTTTGCAGAAAAAATGCCTGCCTGGAAGCTGGCGTAGTGATAGAGACGCAGTTTGTGTATGCCAGAGGATGAGATGAAAAGATATTTTCTTTTTTTTCTTCCTTTCTTATTCCAAAAAAGAGAATTTATTGTTATACTGCTACATCAAGTAGCTGTAGGCATTATGGTTTGACAAGCAAGTGACTGAAGGGACACCCAAT
Source organism: Psittacus erithacus (assembly GCA_009867235.2). NCBI lineage: Eukaryota > Metazoa > Chordata > Aves > Psittaciformes > Psittacidae > Psittacus > Psittacus erithacus. The sequence goes on from WYDI02004928.1 coordinate 33,020, forward strand.
TAGCATGCCTCCACCCAGTATTTCAAGCAAAGGAGTACAAGAGCAGGTCTTTGGATTCTCTTGGGAAAATCCGAGTGGTTTCACCTTCCAGCTGGAGGACTCCTGTCTGGATAGGCTGGTCTTTCAGATATTCATGGTAGTGGTGTTCAGTTCCCTTATTTGTTCAGTTAAATGAATTCTCCATCTCCACAGACAGGTTGGTGCTCAGTGTTTTCAAGGGCCACAAAGATCATGACTGGACTGCCAGTGTGGGCAAACAGTACTTTACGCATTGTAAAACCTGTGTTGCTATTTAGCTATTGGTCTGTACTGACACGTCCCAGGACCCAGCCCTGGAGTGGACACCAAGCAGGCATCCTGAGGAACACACTGAAGTCCTTGCCTTGTTCTCAAACCACCATTTTCTTTCCACAGATGGAAAGAGGAAAAGAGACTGGACTGCAGGGCTTGGAGTGTAGGTGCATAGATCTCCCTGCAGCGTAGAAACAAGCGCAGCTGGGTCATACATCAACAAGCCTGGATCTGAGGTCCATGGTCATCCCAAAAGGGGTGCTAAAGATGTACCTTTAGGAAAAGGTGTTTTGTTCTGTACTTCATGTAATTTCTTACCTGGTGTAAGGAAAACGCTGACTGCTTAAAGTCCCTATTCCACTGAACTCACCAGGGCTTCAGGAAAAAAGGATCAAAAGTGCCCCATAGACACATCAGTGAACGTAAGAAAGAAGTAAAACACAATTCCAGCACTGAAAGAGACATCAGGGTCTGTTTTGGTCCTATGCCATTTCTTTCCATTGTGGAAAAGTGAAAGAGATGAGAAAGCTGCTCTAGTCATGTATCTGCTTCACAGGCTACATCAGTGACCAAAACGAGAGCCATGACAAGGTCACTGACAGAAACACCCAGCCCCTGCCTGCCACCAGCACCACCAGCAATCATGTCAAAGCTCCCCTTCGCACAGCATGTCTGCTGAGACAGGAGAGGCCATGACTCCCCGGACCTGTAGGCCAAGTTATACCATGTCAAAACTAGCAGCAAACTGCATGCCGTCCTCATGACAGCTAGATACTGATTTTATCAAAGAATGTATATGAAGCCAACAGTACAATGTACCCTGAAGAAGTTTCTGTAAGAAGAGGTTATTACACTCACAGCATTCCTGTATTAATCTGTGCTAATCTTAACAGGTTCAGAGAAGAGCTTTACTGACACTGATACTAATCTAGCCAACTTGTCTAGTGCTAATATATTGAAGAAATTTAATTCCAATGTCCTTCTGTAGCTTTTTTTGTCTCTTTTATGGAAGTATATTTGTCCTTCATAGCATAGTAACTTTGGACTGGAGCTTTTGGCCTATTTCTGAAATCTCTCTTCTGTCTTCTCCTTGCCTATGCTGTCATCAGCGTAGTATTTCAGAGCCACAGAGGATCCTTTCAGACTGCTCTAAGAGCAAACACATGGATCACCAGAAGTGAAGATTATGGCCTTCTCTGCATTTGAGTGACATAACAAATATTCTCTAACTTCCCAGACTGAAAAGCTTTCTCTTAGCCTCTGCCCTGAGTAGCTTTGAGCCCCATAAATGTCCCCCTGTTACCTCCCCAGTATTACCATCCAGTTAGCTTTTAATAAAGACAGGAAATTAACTGAGATAAGAATATAAGGCAGCAATACTTCCTGCCCTTAAACAGAAAAAGATGGATGAAGTGGCCATAGACCCTTTGGAGTTCAGTCCCCTCCCCTGTTCAGGGGACAGCTGAAAGCCTAAAAATTAGGGTTTGCAGTAAGCAGTGGTATAGTGAACACATTTTTTACATTGTGGCCCTAATCCTCAAATCTACACTTGAATGTTTTTTGCAGGAAGAATCACTAAAAAGCTGAAATCACTAAAAAGACTGAAGAAAAGACACCAAAGTATAACAAAAACTGTGCCCTGTTAAAGGGTAGGATCAGCCATACTTAGTATGACTTTGCTAGCACTTCTGACCATAGCCTCTTTCATCTGAGTCTTTTAAAATGGTTTGAAACAATCTTTAGCCGCTCTCAGTTACTACCTATAGCTGGTGCTTCTCGTATCAGAGTAGAAACCTAAGAAAGATCCAGTGCAGTATAAAAGGCATTCTAAAAAGACGTATCCTAACAACCTAAACCAGCCCCCTAAACTAAAAAGGTTTAGTAACCATCATTTTTCTGTGCTTCTAATGAGAGACAATTCCAGTAATGAATCATGCCCTAACATTTTTTTAGAGCATGGGTCAGCAGTACAGATCTGGTGAATCATACAGAAATGCCAGCTGCAGACTCCATAAACAGGACAGGACAGAACAGAATGGAACAGACTGGACTGCACTAGAATGGAGTGGGATGGAACTAATGGAACTGTAACACCGCTAGGCACACATTAGCTGCCAGATGGACCTTCCAGTCACCCATTTAGAAGCAGATCATTCTGCTGCAGGCACCATTGCAGGTGTGCTCCAACATCTGTTCCCAGCAAGAACCAGCAGACTTTATTGGAACTCTTCTTGACAAAATCTAAAAAGTAGCCCAGCCTAAGACCCCTTTTGTTTTCAGGTGGGACTGACATGGGGCTCTCTGATTTTAACAGGTCTGCCCTCTGATGACAGCCTACCAACTATTTCCTTTGGCTCAAGAAACAGGGGTGTCTTTTTGATAACAGAATGGAAAGGAGGAAGGGGAATGATTTCTGGCTTTTATAGGCCACTGGTCTAAAGAGATCCCTTGAATAGCTGCTCACTTCCCTCTTCCCTTCTGCCAAACACAGGGCACATCATGAACCCTCCACTGGGAGCACTGTGCTCCCCATACTGGACTGGCTGCTTGGTTTGAGCAGAGGCCTGACAACTCAGTCTCTCGCCCGGTGCTGTCTCTGCAGGCAGGTGCTGATATTTTATCCCAGCATGGGTATGGAAAGATAACTAAGAAACTGAAGGAGAGCCTTGAGAAGATGTACAGTGAGAATAGTATTAATTCACTATACACATGCAAAACTGCAGAAACAGCAATGAATGCATGGAGTTCTTATCTAGGCAAGTGCAAATGTCTCTGATTCAATACATATGACGACTAAATATAGATCCACATGCTACCCAGGCTATTTTCAAGAACAGTATGACAGCAGTATCAACATTTCTGTCTTTAGAAGTAGTTTTCAGTGCTAATCTGACGTCTCTGTACTGATATACAGGTTCTCTCCTCACTCTCTGTTCAGGCTGATAAGAAACGCAGTTACTTCCTATGTAATGAGGTGCCTAAATGCACCAGAAATGGGAATTAAATAATAACCACTTAGCTCAGAACTTGATGGTTTTCTGTCAGGCCCTTACTACGCTACTTTCTCTGAGCTTTCATAGAATCATAGAATAGAATCATAGAATAGCTAGGGTTGGAAAGGACCTTAAGATCATCTAGTTCCAACCACCCTGCCATGGGCAGGTACACCTTCCACTAAACCATGCCACCCAAGGCTCTGTCCACCCTGGCCTTGAACACTGCCAGGGATGGAGCATTCACAACTTCCCTGGGCAACCCATTCCAGTGCCTCACC
>WYDI02004928.1:36684-53053 GCA_009867235.2 Psittacus erithacus
CATATGGGAGGTGCTCCAGTCCCCTGATCATCCTCGTGGCCCTCCTCTGGACTTGTTCCAGCAGTTCCATGTCCTTTTTATGTTGATGACACCAGAACTGCATGCAATACTCCAAGTGAGGTCTCAGGAAAGCAGAGTAGAGGGGCAGGATCACCTCCTTCAACCTGCTGGTCACGCCGCTTTTGATGCAGCCCAGGATATGGTTGGCTTTCTAGGCTGTGAGTGCACACTCTTGACTCATGTTCATTTTCTCATCGACACAAGCTTTCCTACAACACAAGCTTACTATATACAGAACGTTTTCTTAATGTCAGGGTGGTAGAGATTTTTAATCACTGTATCCTGAAAATAAAAAACAAGGAACATTATTTCAGGGGTAGGAATTATTCCTATTCCAACATTCGCCTGCCAAAGAGTGAACATGTGGAGTATTGCTATGGCTGAAACTAAAGATGTAGGAATTGAAAAGGTGAGTGATGGCACCCAGAAACAAACAGATCTGCAGAAGTCCAGTTTACTGTCTGAACCCAGAATATTGTCTTCTATACTGAAGTAACCAACGCATTCAGTAACACCAGTGAGAACTTAAATCAGTTTACCCTGAAGCATTCTCCTCAATGGCAGGCTGTTCACTAATGTACAGAAATCAAGTGACTCATAAGTTCCCCAGATTCATGGCATTAAAAATTCAAGCACCATTAATCCCTCACAAAATACCGTGAACCGTGCTGTATTTAGTGTCTAAGTCAGCATTAAAAGTGAAGCAGAATCTGAGAAACTTTTTGTCGTGCTGGTTTGATGATGCTGTCAGTAAGCTGCAGCTTTCTGGCTTTTCTGGGTTTACAAAGTTCTGGTTATAAAAGAACAGAAGAGATCTGAATCATGAACAAAAAAAATTACCCAACCCCAATTCCACCAAAAAAAATACAAACCAACCAAAGAGACCCAGTATGATTTCAGAGAGGGCAGTCTCCGAAGCCAGCTCTGGTTCTAAAGAAAATAACCCAGAAAGCCCAGTGTATGGATTAATAATTCAGGCTAAGAGGGATGGCAGTTTTGTGTCTCCAAAAATCAGTTACTATTGAATCAGCTGGGAAATCAACTTCTGGGAGAGCTAAGCATGGACTATGCCACGGCTTCTCAATTGAATTACATTCCTTCATGCAATCTCTAATTGCTGATAAATAAAAAGAAAAAAATTTTTGGCATCTACGATCTTTCATATTTCCTCTTGCTGAACCCCTGAATATTGCAGTGTGGAGGTCAGTGCTGGCTAAACATCACAGCCTTCAAAGTGGTTAAAACTCTGAAAAGATTACCATCATGCATATTAAAGATGCTGAATGTCTAAAATACACCTCAAACTCTATGGCTAGTTCACAGATGGGATTGAGATATTTCCACTTGGGGGATGAAAGACAGAACTTCAGACTTTGGTGGGGGCATCTTTAATCTTAAGGAGAAAATCAAAGTAAATTTTTTCTGTGAATCTGTATTTGAATTTCCAGCCTTCACAGTCCCCAAGACTGACAGGCAGAAAGCTTAAATACTCTTCAAGATAATCACTGGGGAATCAAGAAGGAAGATGTGTAGCCCTTACAGCAGAACACCATGGTAGGAGTTCCTGTTACTCATGTCCATATAAGATATAATGATGGAGAAACAGTCCGATGTCACAAAAATATCATGGCCCTTTAGTTCTGCTGACTACTCGTGTATTTGTACTCTTCTGTGACCATACAGAGCTACCACCAGTGTGGTTACAGAAGTGTAAATAGCAAAGATTTGACCCTTTAGTATAACTCCGTTAATGTCAGTAACATCAAGCAGCTACAGGCCATGGTTCTAATTCACAAAACCATGTATATTTTTCTTGATACACTGTGGTCTGTCAATGACTAGCTCATATGAAAAATTCCCCAGAAGCCAGCAGGGAACAACTAAAGTCCAAACACCTACTTACAGATGTGCAAAGGAATAGCAAAGAATTAACTTTGGCTTCAGGGAAAGTAACACTGTAGTCATCTTATATATATGCAAATACTTTTTACCCAAGAGAAGGTGACAAACAAGTTAATCCAAAGGTTCAAATCAATCAGAAGAATCAAGACAAAGAGAAATTGCAAGGCTTCTGACTTTTCTCCAGAGAATAAATTTGCAGGCAGAGCAAGTTCACAGGCTTTTATTCAAAGAATAGGGCGGAAAAAAAGGAACCTAATTTTCAGCAATGAAATGCACTTGGTTAGCATAAATCTCAATTTCAGTAACAGAATTAATATTGAAATGTGGTTCCAACATTATCAAGTTCAATACCATCACTTCCAAAAAGCAGGAAACACAAAGTATACTTCCCAATACAAGCTGAACTCAGCCTTAGCAGTAGGACAGCTGGAGCTTTGTCTTAATATGCAGTGAGAAGCAAACTGGAAAAAATTGATCATCTCATCGAGTATTCTCAGTTAACTGAGGTTTGCAAACAAGTGCTGGTTTTGGTACTGATTTAAAACTAACTGCTACTAATGCAGTGACTATAATGATAAGCAAACAAAACAGTAAGACACAGTTTTCTTTTTCAGATTTCTAAAAGTCTATTCTCAGCAGACTAAACAAGACTAGGACAAAAATGCAGTGCTTCTCAGTTACAAGTGATACAACAATTGATTAAATACAGGGATGTTGCATCTTCCTCATTTCTTTGACATAATTAAAGTTATCTGAAAATTATCATTTGCAAATGAACACTGGAAAACAAAACCATGAAAGAAGCATGCATGCAATATGGCATGAGTGGAAATGCCCTTATTTCCACAATTATGGCCCCTTAAGCAGCCCTCAGTTCCCAGCCTGGCCTCCACAGTGGCCATACCAGCAGGAACACTTGAAAGTCATACAACAAACAGCATTAGGGAACAATTCTGAGTTAAAATAAGGAGCCTCTTAAAAGGGTGTTTATTTTTTGCTAAATTTTGGCTCTAGGTATAGATATATTGACATATACCTATATAAGACATCATATATAGATCTATGCAATGCAAGTGGGAGGAAAAAGTGGCCAAATGGAGACAGAAACTGTTGCAGCCAGCAGAGCCGCCAAAGGAAATATGTGCCAAACCACAGCCTTAGAAACCAAAACTGTTCTACTAGCTTAAAAGTTTTTCACATATAAATAAAATAAATACAGCTGACCTTACTCGTTGGTGAGCATGCTAACAAACTAAATATGTTAACAGGAAAACAGATGCATAGCCAATGCTTTTTATATTTACCAAATCGCAGCAAAATTATCGAGGGGGTGAGCTACCTCAGAAGAAAACTTACTTATTTGAGGGACCCAATTAGTAGATGAAGACAATGAAGTGGCCGCCCTCAGAAGAAGAAGAATAATGACACTTGTCTTCCTTCTTTCCTAACCCAGACCCAATCACAGCATTTAGCTGGTAGAAAGACTATCAGCTTATTTGAGAAAAAGAAGAGTGAGCGCTCTGAGGTTTGTTGCTCTTTCAATCCAACAATGATAAAACACTTTTTCCAGGGAACAAGGTCAAAAATACCAGCTGCTCCTCTCTCAGAGGAAGGCTGTAATGACCAGTTACTATTAAGAGATCTTGCTTTACTCGTTTGATCCTTTTCCAGCTCTAGAGCTTCAACAAAAAAGCTCCACTGACAGCAGTCACGTAGTCAGACAAGGAAGTCTTGCTCCTTGGGAAGTAGGAGGCTTGGAATTAAAGCTCCTGCCTTCAAGGGGGCCTGTGATAGACACACCACTGCCCTGAGTGAAGGCTTAGGCCCCAAGACTGTTCAGTAAGTGGTAGGCATCTCTTTCAACAAGGTCATATTTACAGCGCTCAAATTCAGCTTAATGCTACATCTATTCCGTCACAATCCCAAACTCAGTGAAACAATGACAGAAAACATGTCAGACAGAGTGCAGTGGTTAAAAAGACAGGCTCTAACTTCCCTTCCCATATCAGGACACAGGACATCACCCACCAAGTGAGCGATGCTGGCAGGGCAAGGAGCAAGACCAGGAATGGCAGCCTGTAAATTGTAGTCCAAAGCCTTGAGGGCTGGAAATGGAGATAATCATGACAAGAATATCAAATTCCAATTCAACTTTTTTCATCTAGTTTAGAAAAGATACACCAATTAGAGGTGTGACATCTTTACTGGGATAGTTTCAGCTTGGCACACTTTGTTGTACACTTTGCACACTTTGTAGGTAGATGCCTTTTTGCATCTCTAAATGGGCTGTAACAGTACAAGCACACCTCCAGTGAGACGAACCACTGTCATGTAACTGGTGGCACTAATGCAAAACAGCTGCTTTCTGTAGGGAAGCCCTGGGTGAAACTGAGCATTTGTATGCTCACACACAACCTCCTAGAGGAGAAATGACATATTAGCTCAGCCTATTTCTATTTGCTGCCTGAAAAAAAGCCAGAGCAACTATGACAGTAAGGCACTCTCTGCCCTTGTTAAGGGGTAGAAAAACCTTCCCTTAGGCCTGATGATGAAATCTTGAATAAAATACATCATCCTTTTGAGTTTTTTGGAGCTGTGCTCTGGCATTTCCCCCTGAAATCAACTGCTATATCTGAATAACTTTATGTGTGAACTTCTTCTTTTAGTACTAACAGCACTTGGCTGTTGTTTGTAGAAAAAAAAAAAAACAGTATCACTATTAACAAAGAACAACCTGTGCATTCAAAACTGTGGTTTGATTTTAAGATTTTTACTCCATATGCTTCCTTTATGTAGCTTTGAAAAGGCTTGCATAGGACAAACTTTATTTGTTTCAGATTTGGTTTAATGTTTCTACTTTAAAAGAGACTGCAGAATTTTCTTTGATTGAAGGATGGGTATTGCTCTGAAGCAGTGGTATAGGTGCAGTCACATTCATGACAGTCAGATAATAGACTTCAAATAACAAGTGTCCAAAGATTAGCTTTTAGCAGAAGGACCAGAGTTCCGTTTGCAATAAAATGTTACACAGGCAGAAGGAAATTTCACTGTCTCTTTTGTTAGCATAGGATGCCTGGGTGACCAAAACCTCCAGTTCTTACAGTAGGAAGTATGAAGACATGGAACATGATGCTAGGGTTGGGTACACAGGAGTAGGGCAACTGTGGTACTTTGAGAGTCCTTACCTTACATCACTTCCTTGGATAGTAAATACTTCATTCAAGTGCCTCTTGCTGGCAGTCAAAGGTTTTGACACCTCCTGTAGCATGGGATTTATTCACATGAGATTAGGTCATTGCGTAAGAGACATCCAGGAGTTGAAGCTCCCTAAGGAGTGGATTTTCATCTCAGTGCCCATTCAAGAAGAGGAAAGGGCAAAGGCACAGCAAGGCAATATCACCCATTATACCATCCAGTGCTATGGGCTGGAACGTGAGCATCAGTCTGTGCTCCCAGAGCAGCTGGAAGAGCTGTGGGGAAAAGCTTCTGTTACGATACAGTACAGGGTTTCATTTGGGGAAAAAAAGCAGTCAAACATTACCACTGATTTTGAAAATCAGAGTTCTGTAGTTAATGGCAGCAGCTTTTCACTAACCTTTGATTACTCCTAGAATAGATTTTCCTAGGGGCTTTTTTCCAGTTTATTCTTCAGCATTGTATCTGTGTCAGGAGTAGACATACACATTGAGGACTGATAATCAGGATGAGCTGGAGATAATTCTCAGATAGTGGAGCTGGAGCAGGAGATGGCAGGAAACCCCACTTGGTACATGGTCCCTCAGAGGGTCATCTGCCTTTCTCTGCCAGAATCTAGAAGTTAAAGGAAGCCATGTAAATACATTCCACTATGCCCAGTTTTCCTTCATTGGTCCAAATTAAATACTTACATTATTAATTGTTTCTTTCTCAGTTAGCATTTGGCAAGCCAGTGCCCTCTGCTTGATCCATAAGATGAGTGGGCTTTTTCCTTATTAATAAGATAAATAAAGTAACAGTATTTTGCAGATTCCAAGCATCCCATTAGATGAAATTCCACCATCTGCTTCCAGTCAGGAAAAAAATGATCATATTTAAGTATACAAGATTGAAGTAACTTGTCATGTTCTAAAGTCATATTGGGATTTTATCATCAAAATCAAGTAAAAAAATTTTTAAGGCCTCAAGGCAAACTTTGATGAGCAATGTAAAATAGACCTACTTCTAAATACATTTACCTACTTACTAGCATGTCTAGTTCAACTGTAACTGGCAGAGAAGGCACAGTGACCTATCCTCACACACAGAAATACTGATTGATTTCAGAGAAAGCATTTGGAGCTCTCAGAATATCAACGGGCATCAGCCAAAATGAATTCCAGCCTCCAGCTTTTCACAAGAGCACTCTACCCAATCTTTAAAGCACAGAATGGTTAATTTGGCCATAAGTAGTTCCAAGCTATTTGATTTCTAATATTTCTTTTTCGCTTCAAGGGCATTTTGACCACTGATCAGGAAATTATGAAAGTTTCAAGGAACAGATTCAAACAGCATTTTGCACTGAACAGGCTGGTGTGACTTCCAGGTGTAAGAAATTCATTCCTTTGTCTCTCTCAACTTCTTTGCTATTCCTAAAGGTCACCACAGCAGTATTTTACCCACTGAAGTTACTGGAAGTTGCCTTGGCCAGTAGTGGAAAGTTACTCAAAAACATATTGACATATGACATGACATAAAAGCATATTGATGACATATGGCATAAAAACATATTGATGATTTAGGGTTTGATATCCTTGAGTACATGGGTTGCCATTATTGCAGTGTGGAAGTGTAAAATTCATGGTAGGTTGGTTACCAGGTTGCAGTTACCTGGAAAGACAAACACCATCACTCCAAATGTCCCTCTTTCCTTCTTCCCATAGCTTTATAAGCTTTATATGCTGAGCACGATGTCATATGGTGCGGGATATCCCTTTAATCAGTTGGGATCTGATATTCCAGCTGTGTCCCCTCCCAATCTCTTGCACACCCCTAGCCTCCTTGCTGGTGGGGAGGGGTGAGAAGCAGAAAAGGCCTTGACTCTGAGTAAGCCTGCTCAGCAATGCCAAAACCATCCCTGTGTTACCAACACAGCTTTCAGCACAAATCCAGAACATAGCCCCATACTAGTTACTATGAAGAAAATTAAATCTACCCCAGCCAAAACCAGCACAATTCTATGATTTTCTGCACACTGTTTTCTAATGAATATAGAAATGTGAAAGAAAAAAAAACTAACAGCTGCTTCTTTTTAGTCTTAGTTGCTCTTTTTTTTCTGGACATGTACTAAATACAAAATTAAATCAAAAGGGATCTTACGAAGTCAGCAGGGAATAAAGAATACTAAATATTGCACTTCTGTGGCTGAAGTTGGAAGAGTAATGAGCGAAGTGGTATCAAGGACAAATTTGCTACAGAACTGCCTACTCCAACGAAGCTATATTCAATTGTCAAATTGCCAGAAAAACATCTAGGCTCTTCTATAAATATCCTTTGCACTGATCCAACTTAGCAAAGACAAGCAACTAGGTAGTGCATTTCAAACAGCTACCGTAATTAGCACTTTCCCCATCCATTGTTAATTGCCTGCACAAAAACAAGAGTCATAATCATGCTGCACTTCAGCTCTGTCAGTTATACTAATTGTGCAGCCCCCAGATTTTGAAACTTAAAACAATGCAGTGATAAACAGAATCTTCAGTATTTGACACAAGTGTTTAACTGGGTCTCAAGGAGACAAAAAATTATGCTGTGTACTGGTGATGAAGTCGACCACTGTAATGATTACTTGAGAGTAGACTGCAGAAGATGTGAAAGATCACACTGCAGTGCTACTCAGTAGGTGGAGCACAAATACATAACACAAAGGTAACCACCAGTAATAATCTTGCCTATAGCCCCGTAACTTAATGTTTTGCCGTCAGGAGGAAGAGGGTCATAAACCTCTAAACTTGCTTGTCTTACTACTGCGTTACTTATGTGGTATACACTGATATTAAAACATCAGTGTATACAAATAATTTTAGCAGCTGGTGAGTGGCTTCATGTACGCATTATACATGCAGATTATTTAAAAGAAGACTTTGCATACCCAGGTGAAAGGGACCTGATATTCAAGGACTGCTGAACAGGTCATCTTTAAAAAATCAGACTTTTTCATTTTATTTCCAGAAAGGTGCCTTAAAAAATAATTTCTAAAACCAGTAGTCTTTTAAAATTAAGGTTTGTTGTACTGTGGTGGCGTACTCCTTCCTTCCCCCAGACTTTACTGCTGGGCCTGATGTCATATGGCATGGCATGTCCCTTGGGTTGGGGTCAGCTGTTCCAGCTGTGCCCCCTCCCAGCTTCTTGCCCACCACCAGCCTGCTGGACTTTGTAGGAAGGAGTGATTTGAAGAGAAAGCCTTGATGCTGTGCAAGCACTGCTCAGCAGTAGCCAAAACCCTGCTTTGTCATCAGCACTGTTCTAGCCACAAATGCAAAGCACAGCACCATATGGGCTGATATGAACTCCATCCCACCAGATTCCCTACAGGTACTTTCCATGTTTGATTTTTCCAGTCTTTCTGTAGACTTTGACAGTACTGGTTTGTCTAGGTACTATTCCATCTCTTATTTTTGGCATATATGCTGACTGTAAGCCCAACGAGCAATGAAGCTAACTCTTTTACAATGAATAGTAAGCTAGCGCTTAAAAGAGGGATTATAGTAAAATAAGTCATAATACTTAAAGCATTACAACATTGTACTTGCAAAATACCTTAACATGAGTCTAGAATATGTATCATAATGCTTTTGCACTGCAGCCTAATTGTACAACCAGACACTGCATTTCTACCTTTAAGAAAAGGTCAGAACTATTAGGTTTTACTACCCTTTAATTCAGAGATTAAAATGCATAATTTGAATCCTTTATCCACCTTTCTCCACCACCCTGTCCTTTTCCTCTTTCTAATATCAAGGAACCACTATAGTCTTGTAGCTACTTCTCAGCATTAATTAAGTTTTAACAGGGGGACTGCAGATAAATGTCTAAAACTCTGCATGTGGATCTGTAGCCAGTCTCAGAAAACACATCCTGTATGAAAAAAAAAGAGGCAAAGAAAAGTAATAAATTGTATGCATGATAATAGATTGCCTAACTTTTTGCTAGGATGGACATTACCATCTTGCAAAGCTATACACAGCTTAGCAAGCACTTTTTCCCCCTCATTTAATGAGCAATCTTGACTCTTGGAAAAGTATGCTGTGTCTGCTAGTGCTCTGGATTGCTCAGCATTTTTTGTCAGAGTAACCCAGGAGACAATAAAAAGTCATCCTGTCTTTGGGCAACACAGTCACTGTCTTGGACTTGGGCAGCGTAAATCTTTGCAAAGCTGCTATGAGGAAACTTGACCTTGGTCTTCAGCTGACAAAGAGGGGAATGAATGGCAAAGGACACAGCAATTCATGGCACTCCCAGGTTAAACATCTCATGGGTTTTTTCCCGTCTGCATAACCATCAGGCTGCTCTGAATCATGAGCAGCATTCTGAATGAGTATAAATAAATGATCCTGCATTCTGACTACAGCCCACCTGCACAAAATCGACACCCAGAAACACACTGAACTGCAAACTAGCTTGATGAAGCAACTCTGCAGGTTGATGAAAAAAAGATGACAACTGTGAACCACTTCCTTAGATTGCCAACCTCCCTCTAGAAAGAGGGTATAGTGGTCCCACTAACAAGACGAACACACTTAGGGTAACAATGACACTTCTATACATAGCATATGAATAAGTCCCACTTGTCATCTACTCCTGCTTCCCAGAAGCAGTATTTTCTTCCCAGTATTTTCTACCCAGGTCTTTAGTGAAAACAGTCAGATATTAAGATCTTGAAAGAGGCCTAGAAAGGCTAGGGACAAAAAAAGTGTAATTTCTTTTGAATCAAAGCAACATCCCAGCTACTTTAGCCTCCTTGGAAATTCCCAGCCCCTGATATTTTGGGAGCATGAGAGAGATGTTAAAGAAGGTTTTCACCCTAAAGAGTCTTTGCATGTTTACATTAAAAGCTACTGTACTTACAATATGATGGAGTAGACATGCACAAGCCTAAATACACCTTATGCACAGTGCTGCTATTGCTATGCAAGGGAGAAAGAAAATTCCAAATGTGAGTACCTGCAGCCTTTTGAATGAAATATCCTCCAGAACAGACACCATATGATTCCCAGATTACAGTGATGATTTACACCTGAAGAAATGCTAAAAAGTTTTCAAGTAATAAGGATGGTCGAAAATAATTGTATCAGCAGATATAAAGGGTTAATACAAAAAACAGAATTTGGAGATATATTTGATGTGATTTTAAAGGCTGCACAGCCAAACATATCATCTACTAATAAAACCTACTACCATGTTGTTATTGTACCCTTCCGGTTATATCAGTACTCTGATGTGATTAAGGAAATATCCCAGTTCTTTCATGCTTGACTTCTTTTCCTCTGTCAGGCTGTAATTAATGCGTGTCACTAATGGGTTTAAGCTGAATTACAGCTCCTGGCAAATTCTGCTTCTAAATGTGCCCGAATTTCCCACATGCTTTAAGATAACAATTTCCAAGTGTTGAGGTAAAATTTGGTTTCTAGCAATTGAAAGGAAAGTTAGTGAAATCAGCAAGGGACCAACTGACTTTTAGCAGAAGACAGTTAGCAACATAAAATGAACCTTTCAAGGTGCATATTTTTAGTTTGGATTCAGGTACAGTGCGCCCAGGATGCGTATATCCAGATTCTCCTGCATAGCTGTGGGACATCCTCAGCAAAATAGGGAAAAGTTTTAGAAGACCATGGGAGAATGCCCTCTGTCCACAGTGGAAGTCCAGCTGAAGCTCGATCTTAGTTTCATGCATCTATTCATCACAGCAGTGCCTGCTAGCCAAAGGCTTTCAGCAAGCATGAGGAGGGTCATACAAAAATGCATTCACAAAGTTTAAGAAAAGAAGTTCACAGTTGTCATACTTTCAGGACAGAAAGTAAATGGACTTGTGTTTTGTCATAAATCTACTGCAAAAATACATACCGGCTTATACTCCTTTCTTCAAGAAAACTGTAGCTAGACCATGTTTTTCTATGGTGCTGAGTACCAGGCACAACAGTGACATCAGGCATATGTTTATTCCTGCTCCACACAACTCTCATGACTGTCACTATCCGGCATGAGAAATGCTGCCTTCAAGTCCAAGACTGCAGAAAAAGTCGTATACTCAGTATCAAAGAAACACCCCTGTTCCAGAGTTCGACGATTCCAGGTTGAGAAAGAGGCGAGACACAATGGACAAAAAACAACTAGTTTATTATTGTAGGAAAAGATAGGGAGGAAGAACTGGTAAATGGTAAAAGAAACAGTGATGGATATTTTTGGTGAGTGTTTATCTTACCAACCCCAAAGACCACGTGATGACAATCAGGAAATCAGCTCCAAGAGACATCATCGCAGTGCGAGGCGGCAGGCTCAACCTTAGTGGGCGTCTCCGCAAAGGCAACGTCGACCTGGGCGGTATGAGGGTCTGCCTCTCCACATTGCATGAGGCTCGGGCTTCTATGCTAGCGAAAGGGCACACTCATTCCGATGTAGGGGGCCAGCCTTTGTTGAAAGCTGTGGCCAGTTAAGGCTATTTGCTGTGACTGCGCAGTTAGTACAGAAGGGTCTCTGTTTGGGGATTTCCAAAGTGGACTGCCAGACTTTTAGGGGATTTTAGGGGAGGAGCCACCATGGCCCATTATCTCATGTGTCTTGCAAGTGGTATAAGACTCTCTTTTGCTAACAGCGGTGTTAACTGCCCTATTTTCAAGGTTATGTTCCCACAACCCGTGCCAAACAGCAGTGCTCTGTTTTTGTGTGTTTCATCACAGACCATTATCTGTTGTCGCTGACAAAACCTTCTCCCCTTCTTTCAAGATGAGCCTGCTGCCTTAGCTTCTGCCATTTGAGAATGTCTTGCCTAGATAAGGAATTGCCTTTCAGAGTACTCGCTAGTCTTCAGAGAAGATTGCGCTGCTGCTGCTGCTCCACATTTCTGAAACAATCTGAAGATCTGCATATAGGCTTGAGTAGTACCAGGAGTAGCTTGTGCTCCCTGAAACACCTTTTATTAATTTTTTTCCCAAGCAGATTAACAATTATAAATACCTTATGGCCTTCATTCAAAAAAAGTGTTCATCAACTAAATAAATTCATGATTAATAATTCCGAGTAAAATTGCATTTAAAATTACTGAACAATTCCTCTTTACTTTTCTGGCCTCTGGAAGTGAATAACACTTAGAGGGGGAGTGGGAATAAAATTCAGTGGAAAGTATGAAATAAAGTTTTGGTGACTTCGTGTTTCCCCGCCCTGCTCCTATGTCTGCCTTGCTTCACAGAACATGTTTTGCCAGCTCTTTTTAATGCAGATTTGAGCTAGGAAGGCTCTAGTCAAAGGCTACAACATTTGGACTGAACAAGGACTTTCTCGGCCTGACTCTCTGCATAGGCATTGTCCAAAAAACTAAGAAACCTGCAGCCTTGGGAAAACAAGAACAAAGGAATGCTGAAATTATATTCCATAGAAAACTGGATCTGAAACTCATTCTAGCAAAGACTAACATAAAATTTTAGACACACTATCACATTAGTACTGTATATGAATGCAACTGAATTTATAGGAACAGGACAGAAAGACAAAAACCAACTACCAAGTACCAGCTACTGACGTCTAGTACAGGCAGAAAAATGTTATGTTATATATATAGAAGCAGACAACCAGCAATTGAAAGTTACCTTAACAGCTTTTAAGTGATTCTTTGACAGTGCTAAAAGATTAGAGTACCCTATTTCTTTCCACAAACCAGTTTCTGGACAAATCAGTCACCCAGCCAGGAGACCAGAAATATTTTTGTGTGCATTATCACCCAGAGCCTTTGCTGAGTCACTTTGCATTTTTCTGTGCCTATCAGCATATCAATAGATATCAGAATTCAATCGCTTATTCATGTGATTGCATCAGCTCAGCATTTCCCAGACTCCTGAGCTTTTCCTGGTGGTCTACAAGTCTACCCTGCATTCATTCTGCTGCCTGCCTTACATCTTTATATGAATTGGTGCAATTGCCCAGCAGAGTAGTGCCTGGTATGTCTCATTAGCATTCTTTAATTACAGCGGGACTGAGTGGCATGTCTTTTACTTCTAAAAACTATTCACTGTCTAATACAAAAGTGATTATAAACTAATCTCTAAGCTTTGGCTTCAGCTTCAACCTGACATTTTTATAGGCATCTATACCTCATTCTGGTAGTTCATGACAACACATCCCCTTGATTAAGCTGTTGCCTGTTAATAAGCAATGTGTCCTAATTCATTATCTAACACTTTATCAAGCATAGGTAAACAAGAGTCTGGGAAATTCTTTTAGCACTTATTTGACTTGTTAGTAAATGTTCATACTAATTTGAGCTATTTTCCCTCTTAGCTCCTACTTGCTGAGTCCAGTGACTAAAAGAATACATTTCAGCTGGAGTTATGCAAGTTTTGTAGTACAAATACAAACTAACATGCTCTGCCTCCATACCTGTCTCCCTACCCTAGCTCTCTTGCTGTCCCTTTTCTTCACAGAAAGCAATGTCAATGAAGTTCATCTCTTCTCTGCAATACTTATTATTCTCAACGTAGTTTGAGCAAAACCAGTGGATCAGAATTCTCAACAACTCTGCCACAGAAGAGTCAAAACTGCACTTGAACCTGGGGAAAGCAAGAAAAAAGGGGAAAGAGAAAAAGAGGAAAAGGTTTCTATAGGAATTAGGAGTCTGCTTCTTGGTCCAGTTTTAGAGACCTAAGACCCGTGTATTACTAGCCCTTTGTAAAATGCTGTGCTAAGCAAGCCAGACAATAGAATAAAGTTTTGCCTCACAGCACAAAACTGATTTGCATAAAGTCTTAATGGTCTTACTGAATGATCTACAAGGAACCCTGTCACTGCTATCTTCATAAACGTCATCACCTTAGCTGATCAAACTGGATTACGTTTTTAGATCTAACATGCTCAAATCTAAAAAGAGCTTCAAGGTGACAGAAGTAAAACAAATACTTTACTGTGTAAGTTCAAGTCAAAATTACCCAGGTTGGTTTATTACTGAAAGAAAGAAAAATTACTACATCCTATAGGGAGTATATGCCATTTTCCATTTAGGCTGAGGAGAAATGCAATGAGCTCCGCTAGCTGAATACAGAAATCTGGACTACGAATTAGTTTTTCTGCACCACAATGAACACAGACATCTTTATACTAAGCAAAGTGGTTATATTAACCACTAAATTTAGTTTCATGCCCATATTAGAGGTTCAGCAAACTAAATGACTGAAAGGTACCACATCTGTGAAAGATTCATTTTTCTTTTTATATAGCATGCTTCAGTGTATACCTACTAGATTGCTGCTAGAAAAGGCAGCTGTGAGAGGAGAAAACGTGGCAAGCAAAGCCACAGATACTGTCTGGAGACAAGCACGCCTTCAAGAAAGAACTAAAGATAACATTCACCTGATCTGAGAGGTTAATTTAATGTACAAATTGCTAAGCAAGTCACAATGAGGGTGCATTCTCTGTTCCATGAACCACTTCTTGCCTTAAGTTCACAAGCAGAACATTATGCTTTCTCCACTGTGGACAATTGATGGAAAACTCCTCTCCTACTAGACACAAAATGTTTACATTGCTTAGTAAAGCATATTTCCATCAAAATTTTAATTATTTCATGGAGGACCCATGGTCTTTTACACACATGAAATGGAAGGTTTTTGTGCAATAGGAACCAATTATTTAAGGCAGTGACTACCACTGACAGAAATTCATTTCAAGTAAAACAAAGAAATGGGCACTACATTACAGCTGGAAGGAACTCGTACAAAGCTGAATAATGCATTTCATTAATAAATGTTCTTCTCTCCACAATATTCTCACAATAGATGTCTCAGTTACAATAATAGAACTGATTAACTCCCACATGAAACATGAAAAACGCTCTTTCAGCAAAGTACTTGATAGCAGAATAGAGAACAATGGTGGAAAAGGAAATACAGGAAATTGAAAATAAAATCATTTATCTGCTCTTCTGTTTATTATAATATGTCCTGCTCTACTCTATACAAACCATTTTTAAAGCAAAACCCTGTGATATTAGTTGCTGAGACAAAAAATCATACAGCAGGCTCCAGCTGTGACTCATGTGCGGGTAGAACACCACTGCAGATGTTCTTACTCAATGTACCAAAGTCTTCTTTGAAGTTAGCAGAAATTGACAACAGGAATGATGACTAAAGTTAAAAATTGTACTAAAAAAGTAATGTCGGAATAGAAGAAAGTAGTTTAATACCCTAACTTCTGCTAGGCCAGCTGTAGGTGGAAGTCAGCTAACAAAAGAACATCTACCCAGTCTTTTGAAAGTGGTTCCTCTGTAAAACTCCATTGTTCTGTCTTGAGATTCCTAAATAATGCCTTGAGAATGAGAGTTACAATGCTGCAGAATTAATGGACTTCTACCAGCAGGACATCCTTCCCTCTCTTCTCTTCAGGAGGAAGAGAGGGGTGTAATTTTGCTTGGCATATGAAAACACTGAAGGCAGCAGCCAAATTGCACATTTCATTCCCATTAACCTCAGACGCCAAAAGCAATCTCTGAAAAGGAACAATGTAATGCTTGATAATACTTGCCTGTTTACCTTCTTTTTTTTATAATATGTTGTTAGTGTTTAGTAAAACAGTAATCCCATCTCCATCAGCAGATTAATTTCATAAAACAATAGTGTTCTTACAATTTGTATTCTGGCAGGGATGAAAATATGGCAAGAACAAGAAAAATATTTCAAAGATGGCAAAGCAGATTTAAGTAACATGCCTCTGGGATAAACAGATTTAAGAAGGGAAAAAAGTTGCTGCATTACCTCAATTGCAGCCAGAGAAAGGAGTGAGAATATGCAAGAGGAACAGCCCTGCAAACACCAAGGATAGTGCAGAAGGAGGGAAGGACGTGCCCCAGGTGCCAGAGCAGAGGTTTCCCTGCAGCCCATGGTGAAGCCTGTGTTAGGGCAGGCTGTGCCCATGCAGCCCATGGAGGTCCATAGTGGAGCAGATCTCCATCTTCAGCCCTTGGAGGACCCCAGGCTGGAGCAGGGGGATACCTGAAGGGGGCAATGACCCTGAGGGAAGCCTGTACTGGAGCAGGGCCCTGGTAGGATCTGTGGCCCTGTGGAGAGAGGAGCCCGCGCTGGAGCGGGTTTGCTGCGGGACTTGTGACCTCGCACGGACCCACACTGGAGCAGTCTGTTCCTGAAGGACTGCACCCCATGGAAGGGACCCACACTGGAGCAGTCTGTTCCTG
>WYDI02004929.1:0-27092 GCA_009867235.2 Psittacus erithacus
ACTTGAGGAGCCTACATTTTTATTATGTTGAAGAAAGCTGACAAAACTGGGGTGTAAATCTCGACCTGCAAATTTCCCAGTGAGGCAGTTGTTCCAGCTGATGAAGAATCTGTGTTTTAAACTGACCGATTTGGTGGCTTTCTATGATGGGGCTATGGAACTGATGGACAGGAGCAGAGCAGTTGATGTCATCTACCTGGTCTTGTGCAAAGCATTCGACACTGTCCTGCACAACATCCTTGTCTCTAAATTGGATACATCAATTTGATAGATGGACCGCTTGGTGGATAAAGAACTGGCTGGATGGTTGCACGCAAAGAGTTGTGGTCAATGGCTCCAGCTGGAGACCAGTAAAGAGTGGTGTCCCACAGGGTGTTGGGACAGTCTTGTTCAACATCTTTGTTGGTGACATGGACAGTGGGATTAAGTGCGCCCCCAGCAAGTTTGCCAATGACACCAAGCTGTGTGGTTCGGTTGATACGCTGGAGGGAACGAATGCCATCCAGAGGGACCTTGGCACGCTTGTGAGGTGGGCTGATGTCAGCCTTATGAACTTTAACCATGCCAAGTGCACGGTCTAAACCAGAGTTGGAGCAATCCTAGGCACAGCTACAGGTTGGGCAGAGAAGAGATTCAGAGCAGCCCTGCAGAGGACTTGGGGGTGCTGGTGGATGAGAAAATAAACATGAGCCGGCTTCAGTGTGCGCTCACAGCCCAGAAAGCCAATCGTATCCTGGGCTGCATCAAAAGAAGCGTGACCAGCAGGTCAAAGGAGGTGATCCTGCCCCTCTCTACTCTGCTCTTGTGAGGCCTCACTTGGAGTATTGTCGGCATTTCTGGTGTCCTCAACATAAAAAGGACATGGAACTGTTGGAGCAAGTCCAGAGGAGGCCACGAGGACGATCAGGGGACTGGAGCACCTCCTGTACGAAGACAGGCTGAGAAAGTTGGGGCTGTTATGCCCAGAGAAGAGAAGGCTGAGTGGACACCTCATAGCAGCCTTCCAGTATCTGAAGGTGGGCTATAGAGATGCTAGGAAGGGACTATTCATTAGGGACCGTAGTTACAGGACAAAGGGTAAAGGATTCAAACTTAAACAGGGGAAGTTTAGATTAGAATATAAGGAGGAAGTTCTTTACTGTGAGGGTGGTGAGGCACTGGAATGGGTTGCCCAAGGAAGTTGTGAATGTTCCATCCCTGGCAGTGTTCAGGGCTGGGCTGGACAGAGCCTTGGATTACATGGTTTAGTGTGAGGTGCCCCTGCCCATGGCAGTGGGGTTGGAACTTGATGATCTTAAGGTCCTTTCCAATCCCAACTGTTCTATGATTCTATGATCAGTAACTGATGTCTACTCCATTACAGAAATGCATTAAGATGCACATTTGTTTCCCTCTACTGTAACTGAACCTTTTACATAAAAAAATAGATTCTTCTTACGGAACAGTACCAGTTACTCCTTTGCATATTCAAAATTTGCATTACAGCACTTACCAACAGTTGGTGTGTAGAAATACTGAATGATTTTATTCTCTGGTTCCTGGGAATGAAAGGTATGAACAAACTGTCGAGTTGCACTGGTTTCATTTTTTGCCACATCTTCTAGGTAAAATGCTTGCTCTAAAAGAATTTGCCACTGGACCTGTGTACGACGATGTCTCTGCACTGAATAAATTACCTACAATAAATTCCAAGAAATTATGGTTACAATATACTTTTTTCAAGAAATGAGAAAAAAGCCTTGCAAAATCCCTTACAGATGTCTATTTTGCAAGATTACAAAGATTACTTCTGTATATTATCAAAAGCCAGTAATTAATTCTTTAAATACATTAATCACAAGAGGACTACCTACATGATTCCTGTGTTTTGAAGTTCTTTTGTAGGCTTAAATTTTAAACTAACATATTGTGTGTGCCTTTAACATAGTAGAACAGATCAAACTGTTCTAACTTACTAACACGTAGACAGAAAGGAATGTTTGGCTGATGCATGAAGGAACATCACAGGGCTGATAACAACTAAGCAGACAGTAAATAAGACCAAGGATGCTAGCGTTCAAGATAGCAGAGTGGCGCCCAAGGCGGAGCGAGACTGGAACAAAACAGAAGCAAGGACATACCAACGGCTAACTCAGCAGCAGAACCTTGCAAGCATGCACAACCACTGAGGTCATTCAATAAACACAGTGAGGAAGACTAACGGTGACCATCAGAGACCCCCACCAAGCAACAAAAAGCATGCTTAATTAGGATTCAAATATTATAATTATTTCCTGGAAACTCTGCAAATATGCATGAGTATGCTAAATATATAGCTGCTACTGGCAAGTAACAGGTGCACTCACCTTTGCAAAATGATTTGCATGTGAGCCCAGCACTGCAATAAAGAATGCCTGCTTTCTAAAACTCCAAACTGAGTCTTAGAGAGTTCCTCTAACCGACTTTTATGGTAACACTTTTATCACAATCCATCTGCAGCAATGACAGTCTACTTTTTCCAACATACCATTTTATTTTCTGCATCTTAGGGAACACCAATCTTTTACTACAATTTCTTTTTTAGAATGCACTGACAATCAATCATTACAAGGCTTACCCACAGTTAAAACAATGTCAAGATATAACAGAGTGAGAACATTTCTTATACATGCAGAAATTTGATCTGGACATCACCAGGGATATTAAACTTCTGTGCTTTCTTTCACTGAGAAAAGTTTTCGTTAAGCTCAAAACCCAGTGTACTCAGCAATTCAGGTAAAGTGCATTGAAAATTTTTGTTTGACTAGCACTTATTCTCATTATGCTAGCATAAGTGAGGCATTCTCTCATTTATTAATATACCTGCTTGTGAAGTTTGACCAAACTTTTTTCAGTTGGATAACTGTTCTGTCTTTCATCAAAATCTTCATAATCATCCATATTCCTACCCATTCTTTCCTGGTACTCAGTAGGACACTGGAAAGACAAGTGAAAATTAACTGAAAGATAAAGGAATAGCAAGTGCTCTTTGTTAATTACGAGTAAATGTTTGGTGCATTTCATGCAACCGAAAGGCTCACTTTAAGTGCAGATTTTTCTGTTTCAATACTACGTATGTCAAAATACATCAAAAGAAAGCATTGTATAAAGAATTTAAATTCAAATTCCAGTCACAAACTTGCAAGATGCCAATTACGAGATTTTATGTTAGGGGAAAAGAAAATAATGAACAAGTATTCACCATGCACAAGAACACCCCCTCCCAATTGAGCAATTATGACTGAAGATGAGAAATTTGTTACCTTTTTCAGTATTGTATCAACACATTTTCTCAAAGGGTGGTTATACTTGATACTCTCACTTACTTTACGAACTTCCTGTCGAATTAAAAAAAAAATTAGAGATTTGTTTCATTTTGCTAAATAGATTAAAATCTTTTACAGGATCAGATAAGAGTTCCAGTGCTTCCAATGGAAAAGATAATCATCAGAGCTTAAAAAAAAAGAAATTCCTGAAAGCCATAGCTTTACTAGACATCTAATAAAAGATAACTGAAGTATTTATAAAGAATATATATATATAAACCTATGCCAGCATGCAAGCAATGCCCTGTGAATGTGTGGAGGACTAGTTTCTACACATGAATGCTGAAATGGAAAATACTTTCTTGTTTTAGTTGTATTTAAAGAGGGGGAGTTTGTCTTGCCTGGTTTAGTTTCACTTTTACTACATTAAGGAGCTTGATGAATACCATTTTATACTTCTTCATTTTATATCCTCCTCACATTACATTATCTCCACATAGCTTACTTCTGCGACCATTTGGCATTTATTAGTAATAAAAAGATGATACCTAACAGCTAAAAAAGTTGCGTCAGAACTGGCTCCGGCAGTTTTATCAGGCTTAGTGAGAAACAGATTTTATTTTTCATCCTATCGGTAATCTAGAAATAATGTTTTGATGGCTTCTTGTTGTTATAAATGACACTTTAAAAACCAAACCAAAACAACAACAACAAAAAAATTCTAGAATCTGGAGGAAAGAAATAATTGGAAAGGCTTGGAGATATTGTCAAATAAGATGATTAGGCAGACAAAAGAACTGCATTTATTTAGTGTGCCAAAGGAGGCTAAATGGATATAGACAGTCCTTCCACATAGAAAAAGCTGTTCTAACAGATGACTGTCAGTAAATCTGGATTCCCTCTACATCTCACAAGAGATCAATCTGATCAGTCTATGGCAAAGGATTTTTCATTATGTAGTGGGATTACAAAAACCAAGCAAAATCCCTCAAGAATGTCTGTAAAGAGTCAATACTAACATATTCAGCCCTATCAAGCAGAGCACTGGACTGCACAAAGCATAAAAAAATAAAAAAAATTGAAGTATCATCCAGTACTACAGTTTCTTGCATTTTCATAATCCCTGATAAAGTCAAAAAACAAAAGCCTGAATTAAACTGGGTGAGAGCTAAAATCTTGTGATTTATGTGATGCAGCAGCAGTTCGTTCTATTAACAATCAAGTTCTCAGAGTCATCACCAGCATTCTTAAAATTTTTCACATATTTTCACATAGTCCAGTGTTCCTGTGAAGGTTGAAAATGAAATACTGGCCAGAATTTCTAAGGTACAGTGCAATCTATAGTGCAATTGTTTCTAGACAGAAAGAAAAAGAAGTTGGGAAGAAAAAAGGGCCAAACATTGAAAAAAGGTTTTATCATGTATTAACAATACAATATATTTTATGTTGTATATGACATAACCTCAGAATCTATCAGTTACCATACCTGACTTAAAAGGACAATCTAGCACAAGACAGCAGTCTAGTACAAAACCCTCTTTTCAGGGAAGTTTGCTGCCTCCCTGAGCCCAAATTAGCGACGTCACCACAAGACTGACAGGTACAACCTTCAGGCTGCAAACCATACCTGCTCTTTCATAGGGACACTAATGATGTCACAACAAAAAGTCTGAGGTTGATTAAAAGAGATTTCACAGCACTGGCAAGAATGCTAAAAAACTGAGGAGCACAGGTAGCTTTTTCCTCAATCCTCACACTAATGGGAGGAAACTTGGGAAAAAAACAGGTGAGCCAATCATATCGATACCTGGCTCCAGAACTGGTACCTCCACCAAAACACTGGGCTTTTAAGCCACAGAAGAGCCCTCAATGCACAGAGTATGTTGTGTTTAATGAAACAGAACAGATTAGAACATTTTCAGTTGGAAGGGTCCTACAATCATCTAGTCCAACTGCCTGACCACTTCAGGGCTGATCAAAAGCTAAGCCTGCTATTAAGAGCACTCTCCAAATGCTTTTTAAACACTGACAGGCTTGGAACATAAACCACCTCTCTAGAAAGACTGTTGTAGGGTTTGATTACCCTCCCAGTAAAGAAATGCTTCCTACTGTTCAGTTTGAACCTCCTCAGACACAGCTCTGAACCATTCCAATGTATCCTATTACTGGACACCCAGGAGCAGAGATCAGTACCTCCCTCTGCAGGGTTTGGATGATAATCTTAATAATTTGCTTTAACTTTTGTTCAGCCCAGAAGCAGTCAGGCAGCTGGACTAGATGATCACTGTAGGTCTCTTATAAATGAAATATTCTATTCTGTTCCATTCTATTCAAAGTGCTATCCCCAAGTTTTTCTTGTTCATTTTCTAGTAAGATTTGGAGTTATGCCTCACCTAGATGTTTACAGAAATTTCTTTACTGAAGAATGAAGATTCTGCTATTCTTTTATGTTGATATATCACAGTTACCACCCTACCTTAAAACTCTTCAGTAGTATTATTTCCAAGCCATGGTACCACAGCAGCAGAACAGGGAACAGCTACTCATATGGGTTATATTTCCATTCTATTCTCGAATTGCATTAGATCCTATAGCTCACTCACATATAACAACACAGTCTCAAAAGAAACTGAAAAAACCCCTAACATTCTATATATTCTCTTCTCAAATGCACATAGCATGGTACCGCAAATTGAATTTGTAAACTCTTCTCAAGATTCCAGTAATACATAGGGAGGAAAGCATAAAAGCAGACATACACAATTTGCATGAACATTAGTGAAACATATGTACACCACATTTTCAAGCCCACACTGGAACGTTATGCCACAAGTGCCCAATACCAGGAAATTCAGAGAAGATTAACAGCAGCCTTCACTTATTTCATATTGAAAGCTGGTTACTTACCTCCATAATATCCTCTAAATTCTCCTCTGCATCTGCTTTTTCAGTCATCAGTTTAGCAGCTTTGAAATAGGTCTTCATGAGCAGATAACCTCTCTTGGCCCCATTCCAGTGAGAACGGGGAATTTCCACCAAACCGTAACCCAAAAGCAACACAAGAAGGAAGAGACCCCATGTGTTTGCAGCAGCTATCCCAATAGTCTGAAGCTGGTTCCTAAGGAAAAAAACAATAGCAAAACCAAACCAAACCAAACCAAAAAACCCACCAAAAACCAAACAACCCACAAAAAAAAAACCCCAAACCCAAACAAACAACATCCTCCTACCCCATCATCAAAAAAGCAACCCTGAAGTGTCTATGCACCAATAGGGCTTTCAAGTTTAAGGAACAGGCTTAGTATCATCAGTAATTCTTGCCTAGGACAAGTCTGATACATGATCATATTTAAAGCTGACACAATTTTTCTGTATCACCCATGTTTCTGCCTCCTCTGGAGGGAAAACAAAAATGTTTGTTCTCAAGGAGTATGTTCCTTTAGGAAGCAACATGAAATTAGCAAACTTACTGAAAGCGAGGTTGAAACACTATAATGGCAGTCACTATAGCAAATGGCCTCAGAACCCAAGATTTGAATTCAGAAGAGGAAGTTGAAAGCAATGAGGCATTACACAATGGTAATTGTGTCTAGTATGGAATATCATTAGCAGTGTTATGAATACCAAGTATTTTATATCCTTTAAATAGAATCCACAACAGACAGAAGTGCTACACAGGAAATACTGACACAGGCTTTTTGAAAGATGTTATTCTGAAACCACTGATGGAAGTTTCTGCACTAACTTTGCAAAAGCATTTGTAGGGAGAAAAAAAATCTCATTGATAATATAAGGGGCTCCTCTGCCACACACGCCAAAATCAGAAAACCAAAACACAGGTTTTTGCAAATAGGCAAAAAAATCCCTTTTCACAAAAAAAAGTCAACAAAACTTCCCAACTGCCTAGCAAAAATCAGATCAACTAAAACTGTTTATTATAAAAAGACCCACTCATATATGGAAGAGATTACCTATGATAATTTCATAAGAACCCATGCCAGTCCTCACAACATTATTCTTACCATTGTAAATTGAAGTTTGGGTTTACAGCGACATATATTAAAAATGCTCCAAAAATCAGCAAGTAAGTGCCATAATAGATTGCATTCTCAATCAATGCAGTTTTAATCTTTCCAGTAATGGAGAACCCTCCTGATCTAGCATATGACTGCATGAAAGGTAGCAGAATCCTAGGAGGAAAGCAAACAAAATCAAATCACATCAGTTAACCAAAAAGAAAAAAAACAAAACCAAGAAAAAACCCAAACAGTAGGTTAGCAGTGGCTGGATACTGAGATAGGGGTGTTCAAGCTAAAGACTAGTTCAATGTTTTGGTCTAGATATACTGGTCTGACAGCAAACCTTAAACAAGCTGCAGATAAAAACAATACAGTTAGCTTTACTTTGAAAAATCCGTGTTAACTGAAAACTCCGTACCAATCCTGATATTCTTGACTGAGCTACAAAAATAATCATTTGATGGTAGGTTGGTTTGAAACCACACATAAATCTCACCCAAAAGCACAGACAACTTGTTTGCTGCAGCTGTATCTATAGCTTTATAGAGCGTGTCCAGTAAAACAAAACTATTTACAATATTACTCAAAAATCACCCAACTTATGAATGAATTATTTTGCTGTCTGGTTGCCTAAACCCCATGTTTTTTTGACAATCTATTCATAAACACCTCTGTATAAATTGCTCAGTTTCAACTATAAGAAGTGAACCAAGAGTAAATCACTGCCACCTGAAAAAGTGTGCTCAATTTAATACAGTAATTATTAGAGAAATTTCACTGCTAGCAAATAATACATGACTAGACAGGTCTGTGAAATAGTGATATATATTCTTAAAAAGTATATTATGTCTGTTAAGATGTTGCACTTAGAAACTTTACATGTACTGTAGTCTTTGTCATGTTCTTTTGCTTTACTTACCATGTTAAAAATTGTGATGTCCAATATACAACACGCCAGAAAACTGGCATAATTCCATTAGGAATGTAACTCCACGGTTTGAAACATTTTTGCTTGCTGTAACAGTGTACAGAAACTTATTGTTAGTTTTAGGGCCGAGAGTATAAAATACATTTTCTATAAATTCTGCTATCTAGAAAGGTCTTTAAAAATAGCATAGAAGTGATACATGACTATTTGAGCACACAGTCAACCAACAACCACCTCAGAAGAAAATAAACCGAATCACTACTTCAAAGTGTTCACTGTTCTCCTCACCACACATAACATATGTGGACAAGACAGCTTTCTTAGAGAAAAAAGCCAGTAGCTCACAGTCCAGAGAGATAAACAATTAAGCAATATAAGCTTATAATTGTTTCTTTTTTGGGCAGTAAATGTTTTCTTCGTGCAAAGGAAAACCAACTCCTGAGACAGAAAACTACTCAACTTTAGGTAGCGCAGCAGGTTTTCATGAAGTATCTAGGGACCCCATTACCTAGCTCTACTACCAAGAGTATTAACAATTAAAAAAGAAAAAAAAGTGTATTAGTTATTTCTTAATCAGGCTTATATCAACAGTGATTTGTTGAGCCAATACTTTTCTGACAGGTAGTGCTTGCTTCAGAAGCCCAAAAAAGCCACAAGAACCTTTTCAGTAAAAAAACTTAAAAAGCAAAACCCAAAGTGCACGTCTACTCTCTAAGGCACTTCATTTTTATTCCCACAGCTGCCTGGGTAACAAAGCAATGGCGAATCAAGGGGCAGCACAGTCAATTTAATAGGATTACCTATTGAGAAATAATTGGTGTTTTCCAGGGTTGAACTAGTTAAGTTTGAGCTGTGGGTTTCTATGTACACAGCCTAAATAGTTTCAAAACTATCAAATTACCATAGAATGATAGTGTGACTACAGGTTTCACCTAAAGTTTTAAGATCTTACGTGCATCAACACAATATCTGCTCCATTATTACTTACACTGATATTGCTATTTGAAATACTCAAGTCATATACTGTAATACAACATCCACCAGCATGTTCTGAAACTATAAGTAAATAGAAATGCTATTGAATAGTTTTCAAATTGTGTATTGACCTAAGTATGCTTAATTATTGTAAACTGCATAGTCTTAAATAAATGCTACAATGTTGTGTCACTAAGTTTGGCATTTTACTGTTCTTCCATGAATATACAACATCCAGACAGCCTCTGCTGTGGTGCAATAGAACTGGGAATACTTTGCACTGACATCTCAAATGCTCTAATTATCTTATAGATAACTACACTGCATACATCTACATCTACAACATACGGAAAGAGCCAATGGCAGCTAAAGAATGAGCAGACATGGAAAGAGCCCACACTGGCCTACATTCACCATGTTTTAGGGATTACTTCCTTCCTGCCAGAAGACAGCAAACAGACTATCATTACTTTGGTAGAATGCAGTAAATTTCAGATAATTCTAATTACTATGTGTGTGTGTGTACATATATGTGTGTGTGTGTGTATATGCAATTATAATAAGCAATTAGATTTACTGCTTACATATAAGACAAGTCTACCAATTTCATTCATAAGGTGTAAAATTAGATTTTCAGGTCTAAAGTCGTTAAGACTCTGGAGGAAAGATAAGCATTCACCAAGGCCTGTCCTCACAGATAACCAAGATTGCTTGAAAACCTTAGTTCTATTGCTTTAACAAGATAGAAGAAATCCACCATGATTAAAAAAAAAAAGGAATATTTAGGTAATCAGTTAGGACAACTGCATAATTCTACCAATAGATGCAGATGCATTTTTCTTCACCTGTTCCCTCACCTTCCTGTATGATTACAATCTTCAGGTGTCATATCACACAGCTAACCCTTGCCTATTAGATTTAAAACCACAATACATTCCTATCATTTAAAAGAAGAAAATCATAAAACACTTCTTGAAAAATTATCTAATGAAGAAAACATACAGCTCATACCTTGGAGCAAGAGAAACATAAGAGCCGTTACTTTCTGCAGGGCTGGAGTTAACAGCAAGTTTGCACCGATTATAAATAGTCTAAAAGATAATTAATTTCATATCAGTGACCAAAAAATGTACAACATTTATTTAAAAATAAGACCCACTTTAAAAGACATTTTCTGTACTACATTTGGAGCAAACATACTAATAAACCCTCAAAACAACATGCAATCTGTAGGACAAGTTAGCAAAAACACTGGAAGTGTTTTTATGTTACTTAAAGAGATAATCTATTTTTTAATAAACAAATAATGAAATCTTAAAACATCCAAAACAGATTTGTTATCTGATGAGATCAACAAAAAGTAACATTAGTTGTAAGCACAGGTGCGCTGCCCAGCTTCCTGCCTCCCCCACTGCATGGTCCAGCAGCTGTTTGGAGATGGGACCAGACTGCCAGTGTGACCTGCTACAGCCCTCCCTGCTCCAGCTAAAGGTCTGCTGCGGCAGTCAGGCCTGTGCCAGAGCCCACGGCAACCTGCACAGGAACAGTTCTCTCCTTCTTGGAAAAATAAAGAGCAAATTTAAGCTGCCTGCTGTGCAAGCACACAGGTTGCCCAGAGAGGTGGTGGATACCTGGAGACATTCAAGGCCAGGCTGGATGTGGTTCTGAGGAACCTGATCTAGTTGAAGGTGTCCCTGCTCAATGCAGGGGGTTGGACTAGATGACCTCTGAGGTCCCTTCCAACCCAAATTATTCTGTGATTCTGTGCTGTTATGCAAAAAGGTAACAAGTGTTTATTTTAGTAAGATACTCTTTGGAAAATTTACTTGCTGTTTGAGAAATCATTATTTTTAAAAAATAAGATACACATTTTACACAACTAAGCAGGAAACCTCATAACTCTCTTACCGTACTGACATCCAGAGGCAGTATAAATACAATAAGAAAGCAAAGATACCAAGCCAATAACGTTGCTATGATCACCAGCCTATGCTGCTTCTTGAAGTCTCCATACCGATGAAGTAGGAATAAGGCCAGAAAGAAGACAAATACTATCTCAAGGCCCAGCGCTGCACCACTCATTATTGAATGTTCACCACAGCTGCACAGCGCAGCTTACTTAAAAAGGCAAATCAGAACTGTAAGACAAAAAGACATTTAATTATATTAAAATCTCTGGAAGATAATTATGCAGAAAAGAGTTGCTTAACAGACATTTGTTAACCCGTAACTAGACTTCTACTTTACATGACAAGAGTTATGATCAGCTGAAGAACAAGATTTTCAACAAGGTGTTCTAAAGTTCTCGGCAGGAATCAAAATATCATGCCATTCAAATTTTGTCATTTCTAGCAACATATTAGGACAACTCCTCTTCATCTACCTGACATACAATAGATCCAGAAGTCAAATCTCTGTCCTTAAATGAGACTATAAGCATAACGCTTAAGTCTAGTAATAAATAAATACATACATACAATCTATTCTGATTTTTTTTTTTTCTTTTAGAAGAAATCAACTAATTTGGACAAGGGTTACACGTTTAAATTAAATGTTTCTGCAAAGTTAATGAGCAACTTTATTAACAGACCATTCCTTAACTATGCATTAAAATCCTGTATTCAGACTTAAGAGAGCATAAAAGTACAGTACAGCGCATGCTGGTCTACTTGAGATGTACCTCATTTAGGTTTCAAATTTCATGTGGTAAAAGGTAACATACTAGCTAATTCACCTGCCTACTCCCGTTCTTCAAACAAAGGTTTCAATTAATTTGTTACTAATCTGGCCATGACACATTGTGGGTTTGCTTAAACTTCTGGATTTACTCTGTGCTACATGCAGGATGCCTAGAAGCATATACAAACTTGGTACCAGTGCTATTATGCAAAGGGCCAGTAAGCTGCAGAAAGCTTCACAGACTTGTTACATTGTCAATTAAACTGCTTCTGACCTTTTAAACAAGCATTCTTTTACCACAGCACTTCACACACTATAAATAAATAAAACAGAAGTTTATTACTCTGGTCAGGCTGACTCGCTTCTCCATCAGGATTACCATCATAGCTGGTTTGATTTAATGCAAATAGGATATGTTTTGCTACAGCTTCCCCACTGCTGTATTTTCAGTGCTTTCACTACTCATTGGAACTTGACAGATTTTTTTAAAAAATGCTACTGCTAAGATTTCCTCAATTGACTTTTAAATCCCTTCAGAATTTATTAAAATAAACTTATTCTTTTACTGATTTCTCAGTATACTGCTTAAGAAGATCTGCTATGGATGAGAGCACTCAGCAGTGAGATGTGTTTTACTTCCACTACAAAATTCCAAAGTTTGTGATGCTGGTACTTCCTTTAGGACACAGAGGATAATTATTTTGTTGGGGTTTTTTTTCTGTCTCTCCAATTTTGCTACTTTCACACTTAACTTCTGAATAGTAAGAGCAGTCTGTTTACTCCATATCAGCTGCTATACACAAAGCACCCCATATTCTGAAAACAGCTCAAGTTACCTTCCTGTTTCTTATCCAAGATGCATGTGCTTTTTATCTTCTGTCTTTTATCTAACATGTTTATCAAATAAATAGCATTTCTGTTAGGTCATAGTATCCCCATGCTATCTGCCTCTTCCACATTTTGGCTAAGTCATTTGTAAATCAGGGATAGCTAAACTATTTCTCAATCACGTATTCTAAGCAATTCCTTGTCTATTCTGTTGTACCATTGTTGCTTCCTCAGAAAGTGGTCTCTTGTATTTATACTATCATAGCAAATTCCACCAAAAATGAATGGAAAATAAGTATTACATATCGACTTTATGAAGGCAGTGCTACCTAACATATGTAGGTGTCCATTATAGCCACACCTTATACTATATAAACAAAAAAATTACACAGCATTGTCCTGGGTTCAGCAGTAGCAGTCATTTTTCTCCTTCTCAGCAGCTGGTGAAGCACTGTGTTTTTGACTTTCAGCCTGGGAACAATGCTGGTAACACAGATGTTTTTAGTTGTTGCTCAGTAATGTTTACTCTGACCTTCTGAGTCTCATGCTCTGCCAGGGAGGAGGGGAAGCTAGGAGGAAGCAGAAACAGGACCCTGGACCCAAACCAGCCGAAGGGGTATTCCAAACCACAGCACATCATGCCCAGTATATAAACCAGGGGGAGTTACCCAGAAGGCCCAGACTGCTGCTCCGATTGGGCTGAGTATTGGTTGGTGGATAATGAGCAGCTGTATTCTCTTCCCTTGTTTTTTCCCTTACCATTATTATTACCTCAAAATACAAAATGAAAGGCCCAATTTTTTTTCAGACTGCAGCTGATGACAAATAAGAGTTGTTTTGAAAAAATAAACACACATTTTCAAAATTACATTACAAAATTTTTAGATAGAAACTGCTTAAGCACACTATTAGCTCATGGCACCCTAGTATCAGCTGGCTAAAATTCCTGATCCTCTAAAAAATGTTCTGAGAGCAATGAAGTACTTGAGAAGAGTTCTCTCATACTGCACAACCTTCCACTGCTTAGAACATGCTCCTATCAAGCAATGACAAAAAGTTACAAAATTCCTCATTCTGAGGGGAAGAATATCAGCACACTCTGTTTCTGGAGAATAAGGCAGCTACAGATTAATATGAGATCAAAAGCTGAAATACTGGCACTGAAATGCAACTTAACCAATAAAAGACGAAAATCTTGTGTAGACTTAGGATTTTCTTGCTTTGTTTCAGAAGCATACAAGATCAGAAAGTTTTTAATTGTATTAACAGAAGTTTGATTACCCCAATATAGGACATACATTTCAAAATTCTGACATTAAATCCTCTAGAGTCCAAACCCTGTCAAAAACTCTTTGCAAGCTCAGTTCACATTCAATTGCCTTGGAGACCCCAAAATATCAACAATATTGAATTACCATGCCAACATCAAGACTTAACCACTCTCATAACCATCTACATTACAAATGAACTAACTAATCTGCCTGGTACAGAAATACTCAAGTTAATAAATGAAGCAGCAGAAAATGAAAAGACGTACTTTCTTAAAGCTTTTATATAGCGCATGAAATTTAACAACAAGGACATTCCTATATTGTATTCTTAAAGAACAGCCAAACAGAGTAGAGCGTACCTGTGAAGGACCCTAGTCTCACTAAAGTGGTCTCCAATACCCCTTTATCAGAAATCCGAGATCAGACTGTATCACAATTTTATTCTTTTCAAACTCTGCAGGAAAGCATTTTACCACCAGATTGTTCATTTTGCAGACTAATGTAATTGGCGCTTCAGTCCTTCCCAGTCAGTCCAATATCACCCTTTCTGCAAATTTCTCATTGCTGCTCGAGACACTCTCTTCAGTTCACCCACTCCTACAACAAGCTGGAACCCAGGCAGCGTCCCAGCTAGTTCCTGAGAAGACCTGAACTGAGGGCAAACATTGCTTCACGCGCCTTACTGAAATGTATCAATAGAAGTATAACCTGACTGATACTCCCTTCATGTATTCAGCTTACTAGGCCTTTCAAATTATATCCCTCTAAGAAACACCACACCGTTCTCTATCCACTATTTCTCTAGTTAATCAGAAAGATTAACTTAAGAGCAGGCACAAAACTGTACCCTTTCCTCTCCTGCAGGCTTCTGAATCTTCAAGGCATTTTGGTTTCCACTACCACACACACAAAGGTCTGAAATTCTTTCAAGCTTTATGCCTTTTTAAGTTATCACAATCGCATTATTTCATTATGGACACCTTTGGTAATATCACGAAGAGTAGCTGACAAGAGGCTGACCTCCTTAAATCACAATAGCAGCTGGTCCCACTCTTCTTCCCCAACAAAAACATCCTGAGAAATAGAATAAAATGTCCTATTACAGACAAAATAAATTAGATTACTTCAAGAATTTGTCCTTAACAAACTGATGCTGTCCTTTACTCAACTACTATATTCTGGATGCTTACAAATAGCTTTTGTTCCATATTTTTCTTCAGGATTTCAAAAGGAAGCAGCCCAGTCTGTCAATTTCTAATTCTCTCTGTCCTTCAAAATTAGTTACAAAGACAGCCACCATGCTTTTGGTTCTCTTGTCTTTGGCACCTCAGCCACTTCTAGAATACTACAGCCTTTTTCTGTTGTTCTTGAAGTATTCTCAGGTAAATATCAGATTTGGAAAAGTCAGATTTTTAGAAAACCTGGATGTTTCACTTGAAACACCTGAAGAACAAAGCACCTAGAGATCTCTATGCCTTGCTCTGCATTTTAAACACTATAATGACATCTGAAAACAACCCTTCAAACTGTCACCCAGAAAATTACCAAACTATGAGACATCAAAGACGGTAATAGACCAAATAGTGAGAGCCACAGCATACAAAAAAAAACCTGTGTGTGACAGCATCTCTCACCTCAAGCTGAGTTCACAAGTCAACAGCAAGTACAAAGTGAAAGCTGCCATGTCCAATAAAATATCAATGCCTAGCTCAACTATGACCTTTTTCCTTTCAGTCAGGCAATAACCTGCTAGCTCCTACTGAGTTTTTTTCTAGCACATTCACTAGGAAAAGAAAAATAAGATGCCACAACCTGTGACAGATTCTGAAGGTTCATGACCTGGACAGGGTACTGAAGCCTGCCCTACTTGGCAAAACTATGCTGTTAAGAATTCTAAAGTAACACTTCACTTTACAGACCTGATTAAACCTTTTGGACTGACAGACCTGCCCCAGACTAAAAAGTCCTTGACACTTGCATCTTTAAACAACAAAACAGGCTAACCACACATTTTAAAAATCTTAGAAAAGAACAAGAGGTCAAGTAACAATAAAAATAATCCCTTCAGCAATTTTCATATCCAAATCTGCTTTATGTGTTGTTGGGGTTTCTTTTTTTGCTTGGTTTCAGGTTTTGAGAGGGGTGCCACTGGTTTGGGGTTTTTTTTTATTTCCTTATTATACATTGACTCTTGCAACTTGGGGAAATAGTAAGCATTTATAAACAGATAACAGACAAACAGCTGCTTAACCTCAGCACATTAAGGAAACTATCTAAAGGAAGAAAATAGCCATAAGCTGCCTGAGAAAACTGACAAGTTCTCTGATGGCACTATTTGTGAGAAATTAATCAAGAAAACACAATTTGCATAGCTTTGCTCTTCTATGAAGCAACAGTTAGTCTATGTACTGATTGGCATTTTATTAGTACCTGTAATTTCAACTATATTGCAATGAAAATAAGGTTTTAAATTGACTTAACTTTTAATTGTTTCTCAATAGTTAGCAAAACAAGAAAAAAAAATCATATAAAAGACAAATGTTTAAACAAGAACCATGGAGATTTTTGTGTTCAAAAGCAAGCAGGGACCACTGGGGCAAAACCATGTGAAGATTAGTTATTTTACATGGTGTTGCCGCATCCTCTAATAAAGGATATTAACCACCACAGAGGCTGATGTTTTCCTAGAGGTCAGGGGAGTACTCTGGAAATAACATGCTGAAGAAACCAACTTACTTGGAGGAACACAAATAGAATCAGATACAGAAGCTGTAAAGTTGCAGTAAGAATCTAAAAAAAATAACAGGAATTGCTACCTGGGCTGCCAGAGTAATCCAGAGCAGGTGTCAGTAATGTGGTCAACTACATGACTGCAATCCTAACATTGCACTGAGACAAACTCAGACTATTTGGTAATTCAGAACTTTTTAAAAATTAATTGGATTTTATTCTTTTCAGCAAATTCTTCTTGCAAATTCTGAGGCATTAATAGAAAAAAGTGAAAAGATTAACAAAGAAACAATGGGCTGGTGAACACGGAAATACAATAATTTTTTTTTTTAACTACAAAAACGCACCTCTCTTTCATTTGACTGTCCACTTATATAACCCTTAAACAATTGTTTCATTACTTCAGTTAACACTGGAAACATCACAAACTCTTAAGATTATATGAATGCTAATTTGAGCCACACTACTATCAATATCTGATTTGATTGCTGTATATTATGTGCCATATATTCCATAACCATCTCTAGTTTTACAGGCAGGTCTCTCCATCGTTAGGCAGTAAACAAAGGACAGCATTTACCAGCAAGTGGCTGACTAAGCGTGGAGTTGTAGGTGTGTTCAGAATTAGTTTTCCAACCCCATCAATTTCAAAACAGCTTGGAGAGAAGGAATGGAGAGCTCCTTAAGAAACCCTGACATAAATATGAAACGTGGTGTGAAAAGGCCAGAATAAAGTGATAGTCCCTCAGTATCAGGCCTTCACAGTGAAGACCTTTCAGAAGCACAGGAAAACCTTTCACGGTAAAATGTCACTGCCAGCGAGATTCCGCTCTTACAAACCAGAAACAGCCACTGCACATTACAGCCATTAAAGCCGACCACTGTGTGCCCACCGGCCTGTCAGGCGCACAGAACTAAAGTCTACAGACACTTAACAAACATCAGCATTCATGCTGTAAACCTACCTGGTAGAGGGCCCTAAAGGAAGGAAGTCAAAAAAAAAAAAATCAGGGACTAAGGGCAGAAAGACCAACACACCGCCTCCTCCCGTCCCCATCGCAGCCCTCCCCAGCGTCCCTTCCCCGCCGCTTCCTCGTCAAAGGCACCGTGGGCGAGCACAGGGTCTCCCCGCTCCGGACTCGCGTCATGCTCCCAGCCGGGGAGGAGACACGGCTGCCCCCCATCCTCCCCACAACGCCGAGCCCGGCCCCACGCAGGCCGTCACTCCACCGTGACTCGGCGCTGCGGCACCCCCGGCCGCCCCGCTCCCTCACCACAGCCAGAGCGCCCTGCTCAGCAGCCGGTGCTCCGCGGGGCGCCGCCGCCCTCCATCCCGGTTGCCGCCGGCCTCGACGCGCGGGCTCAGATGCAGAAAGCGGCGGCCTCCCCAGGCTCCTCGCGTGTTAGAGCGACCATGGCGGCCGCCGCCACATCTGCCCCTCGACACCCCACCGCCGTCCCTCAGCGGCGCTGACGTCGACATCCCCCCCCACCCCCCCCGCCCCGGAGACGGGCGCAAGGCACTGTGGGAACGGCCCGTCCGCGGCGGCGGGGGGTGCATGTGTGCGCGGGCGGGTGGGGGCAAGGCTGA
The DNA here is from genome assembly GCA_009867235.2 of Psittacus erithacus. NCBI lineage: Eukaryota > Metazoa > Chordata > Aves > Psittaciformes > Psittacidae > Psittacus > Psittacus erithacus. Next base: position 18,306 of record WYDI02004929.1, read on the forward strand.
CCGACTGTGAACTACAACTCCCGGCAGCCTTTGCGGCGGACGGTACCCGGCTTCCGGCCGGCCCCGGCAGGTCCGCCCACCAGCCCGCGCGCGGGGTTATAACGGCGCGGCGCGGCGTCGGGGAGTGCTGCGCAGCGGAGCGCGCGTCTGCCTGCGGCGCCCGTCAGCATGTTCAGGTGCCCCGGGTGCGTGCCGCCTCAGGCAGCGGTGATGGGCGGGGGAAGCGGGTGCGGGGGAGCGGGCCTTGCTCTGGCCGCGGGTGCGCGGGTTCGGGGGCGTTCGCGGGTCACGGAGCATCGCTTTCCTCCCGGGCGGTCGCGGCGGGAACTAATGCGTGGGTCCTGCGGTGCCTGGGGGTAAGCCGTTCATGGGTCCGTGGCTGCGGGTCTCCCGGGATGCCTCCCTCCCGCTGCTCCCGCCTCCGTGCAGCCCGCGGGGGCGGCGGCGCTCTCGTTGCCCGTGCAGCGCTGGTGGGGTGGTGCACAGCGGAGTATCCCCCCGCTCTCTCTCGACGGTCCCTTCGTCCCCGGCCCTTCCTCGAGTACCCCCGGCTGTGCTCGGTTTCCCCAGCGCGGTTTGTGGGAGAAGTGAGCAGTGGGGGGCGTAGCCGTAGCGCATCTCCTCCGCCGGCTTCTTTCACCAGCCCGCTGCTCGCCCGCGGATCCGACCGGGGAACCAGGTTTGCTTGATCATGGATGTGGGTTCAGTGTGATTGTGAACTGGTTCTGTGCATACTCGGTGCCTTCAGAGCCTATGGGTTTTGCTGTCTGTGCAGAAAACACCTCAAGGAGATCCCATCCAGCAGCGGCAATGTGTCCACCAGTATCGCATGGGGCTTGGACTGTGACTCCAGCCAGACCTCGGAGCTCCTCTCTGGCATTGGAGTGTCTGTCCTTAAGAAGGACAAGCCGGATTATGAAAACACTCTACAAGATGCGATGGGGTCATCGTCCTGTTCTCAAAAACGGCAGAAGGTGAAGGAGAAGGACTTCGTCATTGCACGACGGTCTCGACTGCTCCGTGATTCAGGTACCATTACCCTGGTATGCCAGGGCATTCCTCAGCCTTCTTTTGGAGTTGAGCTGTAAGCAATGCAAAAGACCCTGCCAGAGAGCTACAGGGAAGACACAGCAATGGATGTAGAAAAGGGACTGTCGGAGAAAGAGCAGGGCTGTAACCTGAAGACCTGGGACGCTAAAAAGGGTTATAGGTTACTGGGCTCCTTTCCCTGGTGTTAAAAGGTTTTCAGTCTGCAGCAGCTACAGAATGCAAAAGAAACAAAAACAAGCTTTCTCCAGACCTGGCTAGACCATGATATGGACTATGTCCTTGGTTTAGCTGTAACTATTATTTTTTTTCCTTCTTAGTATCTGGTGCAGTGCTGTGTTTGGGCTTTTGTCTGAGAACAATGCTGATAACACACTGAGGGTTTAGCTGTGCTCAGTAACACTTACCCTGATCAAGAACTTTTCAATCTCTTGTGTTCTGCCAGTGAGGAGAGGCACAAGAAGCTGATACTGGACACCTGACCCAAACTGGCTAAAGGAGTATTCCATGCTACAGTACATCGTGCCCAGTGTATAAACTGGGGGAGTTACCTGGAAAGCCCAGACTGCTGCTTGGGTCAGGCTGGGCATCTGTCTGCAGATGCTGAGCAATTGTGTTGTGCATCACTTGTGTTTATTGTTGTTATTTTCCCCTTTGTAGTTTTATATTCTCTCCCCTTGTTATTTTCCTATCATTATTATTAGTAGTAGATTTTTATTTTAGTTGCTGGACTGTTCTTACCTCAACCTGTGGGGTTTACATTCTTTCAGTTTTCCTCCCCACCTCACCTGGAGTGGGAGAAAAGAGGGGGATGTATGAGCAAGCATCTTCATGGTTCTGAGTTACTTGTTTGGCTTAAACCATGAGAGAATGCTGTTAGATGACCCTGCTTTTAAACAAGACAAGATTCTGGTTCATAGGCAGGTGTTCTTGAACCCACCAATCAGAATGTGAATGGCAGCACCTTCTGAAGCCCTGTATCTACTCATGAGAAGTTGAGATTACACTATGTCTTTTCAGATAATTCAGGGGGTGGTTTTTAGTGTGCATGATTTAAGGAGCAGTTTGCAGTACCTGCTTTTCCCCAGATACCATGCAAAAGCATAGCTTGCTTTGGGCTCCCTTCTGGAAGCCTGACATGCGTAGGAAGGATGGGCATTTCAGAAGGGAATGCGAGGAAGAAAAGGACTATACAAGCCTTAGAATACATAGGAAGTAACTGAGATGCTCTTGTTTCCAAAAGGAGTATACAAACAAAGATTACTGTAATTTTTTCCATGGGATTTGTCTTTCCATATCTTTAGGAAGTATACGAGGTTGATGTTATGGAAAGCTCTGCATTTGCCACTCGTGCCTAGGCAGATATCTTCCTACTACAAAGACATGAAAAGGGGATGAGTCACAGGCTGATTTCTAATGGCTTAGAGATGCAGAGGTGCTTTCTAACAGTCTGTCCGACCAGCAGGCAAAAGTGAGCGAGTTTCAACTAAAACACGTTTGCTCTTTCCCTAAAGGTGCTTCTTGGGATACACTTCCAGATGAATTGCTTTTGGCCATCTTTGCGTATTTGCCTCTAGGTGACTTGATGAGAGCTTCCATTGTTTGCAAGAGGTGGCATTGTCTTTCGTAAGTATTACTTCTCATCTTGTAGTACTAAGAAAACCTTTGCTTCCAAAAACTGTTAAATAATCTGGTTCTTACCTTGTTTATTCATATGTAATTCAGTTTATGCTATATATGGGTTATGTGTATGCATAATCAAAAGATGGCTTGCATATTTCAGCATGAGTAAGTTCTGTTAAATAGCTTTCTCAGTCTTTTGAGACACTGAAAACTTTCAGTAGTTGTGCGCATAGTTCTGACCCTTTCTACCTCACTAACAAGTAATATTCTGGGCCTTAGGTTTGATGAATCTCTCTGGCAGACTCTCGATCTGGCTGATAAAATTTTGCTGCCAGGAGTGATTGGACAGTTGCTGCCTGCAGGTGTTACTGTATTCCGCTGCCCACGATCTTCTATTGAGAACCCATTGTTCAAAACAAGCAAGTAAGGCTTTTTCTGCATGTTCTGGATCATTAAACATTGCCTCTAATATTCACAATTTCTCTGTGTTTTTGGTTTTAACGTCTCCACCAGTAGTAGCATTTGTGCTGTCTCTGGAGTGTGGAAGTAGTTAGATGTGTTGAAGTAAGAGGATCTGCGTTCACCTGTCAGTTGTTTAAAACTGACTTACTGTGATTTGTTTGAAAGTATCAAGCAACCATCATTCAACGTAGTTTGTATCTTGTAGAATCGGGAATTGTTGGCATCTCCAGCATTTTTGTATGAAACACTCAAAATAATTATTTAACTCCAGCAGGATAGACTTTCAGGTGTTATGATGAATCCTGTAAATGTCTTGCAGTTAAGAGGTCTCCAGTTTTGGGTGGTAGCTTAACAGTAGGCCCAGTGAGCTTAGTAGTATGTTCAGTGTGCAGCTGAATACAAAAATATAGTTATTTTCTGCAGGCCTTGCACAGCTTTATTGTAGGGGATGTATTCACAGTCCAGGGGATTTGTGGAGCAGGTTTTAATGCAAATTCGTAACCTGCCTTTCTCCTTTTTCTTTATTTTCTTTTTTTTCTTTTTTTTTTTTTAGACCTCTCAAACTTCAATGTATGGATTTGTCGAACTGTACAGTGTCTGTTGCAAGTCTCCAGAGTATTCTTAGTCTGTGTGAAAAGTTGCAGAACCTCAGCTTGGAGGGGCTAGTGCTTTCTGATGACATCATCAAGTGAGTGATAAGTTTGGGAATATTCAGTCAATACCTCCCTTTCAGTGCTATCATTTTGTGCGGGCTAGCAAAAGAATGCAGTTGAGAGTTGTTCGTTGTGGGAGCCTTTTTAAATTGCCATATTTAGATATCTGACAGGGCTAGCTGGCAGGCTAGTGAGCTGCCTCTTCCTCTCTATCATCCCAGAGATGAGGTGAGGAGCAAATACTCCTCTGGAAGAGTGTTTCTTGGTGTTGGGCTTTTTTTTCATTCCCCAAAGCAGGAGAAGCCTGCTCGTCTCTCTAGAGTTTATGTGTCCATTGACTGTTCCCACAGCTAGGCTGTACAGCAAAGCTACTATCATTTCCCCATTTCTGTGCTCCCAGGAGAACTTTGTATTTGACATGCAAGTTCTTTTCTATTTTAAGGGGTCTCAGCAGCTCTCCCACCAGGTGCTCATTGTACTTCTGCACTGGTTCTCATTTTCTCATTGAACTTCACTTGTGAGTGTCTGAAAAATGACAGATTCTGTCAAGCAGATGAACTGTTGCTTGGTTAAACTGGAATGACACTAATGGGCATGCAGTAAACCTCCTGTTCAATCACATCAGGTTACTCTGGAGGTGCCAGGGGTCATAGCTCAGATGACAGAGACTCTGGGTGTCCAGTTTTCTACTCTTGAGCTTTCTGATGCCTTTCTTGCTCCAGAGAAGAAAACAGAAAGCAAACCCACAAAGCAAACCAACCAAACATGCAAAAAATCCCAAACATACAAAAGCCAAACAGAACAAACAAATTCCCAGAGCACAAATAAACCAATATAGTTTGGCTTTTGATACCAGATAAAAAGTGCCTGGAAATGGATACTAATTAGGATTGAAATTTTATTGCCTTATCCTTGGCAGTGTTCAAGGCCAGGTTGGACAGAGCCTTGGGTGATATGATCTAGTGTGAGGTGACCCTGACCATGGCAGGGAGTTGAAGCTAGATGATCTAAAGGTCCTTTCTAACCCAAACCATTCTATGATTCTGTGAAATCTAGATACTGAATAGAAGGGATTTTCCAGGCTCTTCCAGTTGCATGTCTGTTGTAACCTTGCAGGCAAATGCATTCAGGGGGATGCTGTTTGGACATGTGCTTTGTTCTCAAATAATTTTCATCTTGCAGAGGGGTGCCTTCAGGAATGGGATGATTGCTTTGTCTTTTGTAGAGGTGTAGTCATCTGTAATAAGCCATGGTGTGTGTTTAATGGCTTAAAATAGGAGAAAGTGAGAAGAAATTGTTTCCTTTTAAACATAGCAGTTATAAATATGCAGACCTGTCTGGAATGTAAGGAAAATAGGCAAGTATCCCTCTCAAAGTTGTGCCATGCTGCAGCAACTAGAGTTGAGGTCTTTAGTGACCCTCAGGTTCCTCAGGTTACTAAAGATCCAGTGCTGCATATTTAATGAATAATTCTGTGCCTGGGATTTTAGCCCTTAAAAATAATCACACTTCCTAACAATGTAAGCTGTGTTCCAATATTAAAATTCTGTCACCTTTTTTTTCTTCCTTACAGAAATATTGCTCAGAATCCCAGTTTGGTGCGACTAAATCTCTCTGGGTGCTCAGGTTTTGCTGTAGAACCCTTGGAGCTGATGTTGAGCAGCTGTTTGATGTAAGACAAAAATAGTTTTTGCTATTCCTGTTTACTGCTCTTCCTGAGAAAAAGGATTCTTTTTAATTCTTTCCATATGTATCCCAATTGTACTTATCTTTGAGATCTTTTTCTTTTCTTTTTGTTTTTATGAGCTGGCTTCTCTTCCTAAATGCCTAGCAGTTGATTATTAGCTGAATAATCAGATATGTTCTTTCCATCAAGCAATTTAGTCTTTAATAGCAAAGATGTACTTCAGCAGCTTTTCATTAATTTCTTTAATCGTCCTTAAAGAAAGTCTGGTTGGTGGGTAAACTCCATTTATGTTCCTTTGATATCATGTAAAGTCAATTTTCTTGACAAAAGCAGTACCTGATCCTCACAAAGTGAAAGTGTGTTTTGAAACTGAAAAGAGGAGTCACAGAGCTCCCTTTGCAATCAGGGTGCAGTGTGAATAGCAGAAAACATTGTGCTTTTCCATTCCTGATCCTTCAGTAACCTTTCACTTGATGAAGCACTGTGCTCAGATTGACCGTGCCAGTGATTAAACCATCCACTGGCAGGAAATCACTGAGCTAAGCCCCAGTCTGTCTGGGATTTATATCCTGATCTTTCTTCTGACTTCCTGTGAGATGCTGGACAATCTACTGAATTTGTGCTTCTGCAAAAGCACATTTTTGATCAAAGTCCAAGTGAGTGGGCAGGCAAAGCCTTAATTGTTTCCTGCCTCTCATGGGTAGGTAATGCTTTCTATTGCTTGGATCATGAGCTGTTTAGAGAATGGCAGTCCATACAGTGCACAGTGGATAGCAGATGGCAAACCTGATCTGAGGAATGCTAGAGGCAATTTAACTGGGATTTTTTTTGGTTGTTTTTTTTTTTCCATTTACATAGAGACTGCAGCTACATGCTCTGCTTCTGCTGTCCATGGTGTCTTTGTCCTCTGGGTAAATCTACAGCACCTGTGCACAAAACCAACACTTTGTCTTAGCCCCAAATGATGATAGGCTATAGGTAATTGAGCATGTAAAGAGAGTTAAGGTCACAGTGTGGCTAATGCTTACATAAAAATGTGAAGTATTTTATGCTAATGAGGATTAACTGGTCATCTGACCAATGATAATAATGGATAGCTCTTTTACCTCTCAATGTGAACATCTGTTCAGTTGTAACAGATTCAGGTGGCAAACTGAGAAGCAAATTGAAAAGACATCTTCTCCCCATGGCGGTCCCTGGAAAGAACCATTTTCTTCCTAAGATATTATTGAGTCATTCTAGCTGAAAGTAGCCTTGGAAAGTTATTTTAACTCCTTGCCCACAGCAGGGTCTAAGTCCAGCACTGGCCAGGACTTTCTCTGGCTGGATCTTGAAAACCTTCAAAGACAGATTCCACAGCCTTGCTGGGCAACCTGCTGCAGTGCTTAGTTATTACCATAGTAAAATTTGTAGTGACAGGTACAGTGCAGTTGCTAGTAGGTGTGTTACAAGTTTTTACCTTAGAAGTATCAACTGTTATAGATAATATCAGAACTTGGATGTTGTGTCAGTCTTTCTTCCAAATGGCTCTTTGTTCATTTGTGTGTAGGTTGGATGAGCTGAACTTGTCCTGGTGTAACTTCACTGGTGCCCATGTCAAAGCAGCAGTCAATCATGTTACTTCAAAAGTAACCCAATTAAATTTAAGCGGATACAGACAGAATCTGCAAATGCAAGGTAAATAGCCACATGGCAAACTCTTGTACCATTTTATAATATAAAGCAGGAGACTGTTTTCTTCTGGATGGCATGCTCTGTGGGTACAGAAAAATCACTCACTAACACTGACTTTGTGCTCTGTGTAGCTTGATGTACTTCCTGTCAGAGAATCTTACTCATGTCTGTGGCTTAGCCATGAGGGGTGGGATGATGTGTCTTCTGAGTTTAAAAACAGTCAGGTGAAAGCTCATTTTATCTTCAACAGTAAGGTATAGCCCTTACTTCTGAAGTAAGGCATGGAATCAGGATACACTGGATCCCGTGTTCCACTGCAAGTTAGCTTTCCAGATAATGTACTTGGAGTCTTCTTAAGAATTCTGCTATTGTGGCTGCTGAAGACATCTTCCAAAAGGGGGCAGTCATAGTAACTACTGCTATGATGGTCTACCTGCTAATTTAAAAGGCAAATAATCTCAGTAATCAATATTAACTATTTACTTGATAATAGTTCTAGGAGGAAAAGTTGGGTAAATTTGAAGGATTGTATAAAATACAGAGAAATCTAGATGTTGGGAGAGAGCGCAACAAAATGGACTAAAATATAGGTAAAAGGTGATATGGATTAGGTGATAAAAAGAAATTAACTTTCTCAATGCGCAAATGTGGCAATAGGACATTGGCTGACATGCAGGTAGGTAAACACAGGCAGGAATTTTTTTCTATATACAAGAATTTCAGGCATCTCACAATTACTGTGTCTTAGATTTCTAGAGCAATATCATTTGAATTATTCTCTTGCTAAGTTGCTAGCACAAGTGGCTTTTATGACTTACTCTGATTGAATGGTCAGTTTTGCTGAGGATTTAAAAAAATGCCTGTAAAGTATCTTCATAAGCAGACTGGATGCTGTCTTAAGTGCATATCTTTTTAACAAAAAGTTGTGTTTCACCTGTGGGGCTCCAGCAGGGAAGGTATAAGTGAACATTTATGGAAGTGAGTAGGCTGTATAAAGCACGTTCATCTTGTTAGTGAAAGGTGGACTGACTCTGAGTGTCCTGTTTTCAGATGTTCAGACACTGGTGGAAAGATGTCCTTTGCTTGTCCATTTAGATCTAAGGTAAGAAGGCCTTTGCAGCTTGTCCTTAAATCGTATGGCTCAGGGAATCATAAACTCATAAAATAGTTAGGGTTGGAAAGGATCTTAAGATTATCCAGTTCCAACCCCCCTGCCATGGGCAGGGACACCTCACACTAATCCTTGTCACCCAAGGCTCCATCTAACCTGGCCTTGAGCACCACCAGGGATGGAACATTCACATCTTCCATGGGCAGCCCCCACCCGCACAGTAAAGAACTTCTTCCTTATATCAAATCAACACTTCCCCTGTTTAAGTCTGAACCTGTTCCCCCTTGTCCTATCACTCCAGTCCCTAATGAATAGTCCCTTCCTAGCATCTCTATAGCCCACCTTCAGATACTGGAAGGCTGCTATGAGATCTCCACGCAACCTTCTCTTCTTCAGGCTGAACAGTCCCAACTTTCTCAGCCTATCTTCATACAGGAGGTGCTTCAGTCCCCTGACCATCCTCGTGGCCTCCTCTGGACTTGTTCCAACAGTTCCATGTCCTTTTTATGTTGAGGACACCAGAACTGCAC
>WYDI02004932.1:0-29808 GCA_009867235.2 Psittacus erithacus
CAACCTTCCTTATATCTAACCTGAACTTCCCCTGCTCCAGTTTGAACCCATCACCCCTTGTCCTGTCACTACAGCTCCTGATAAGAGTCCCTCTCCAGCATCCTTGTCGCCTCCATTCAGATGCTGGAAGCTGCTCTGAGGTCTCCGCACAGTTTATCATCACCAGGCTGAAAAGCTCCAATTGCCTTGGGTAGCAAGCTGTGAGTGCCCGACCACTGCCAGTCTCAGTACATTCAGTGCTGCCAGTATAAATTGCTGAGTCTCTTTGCCACCAGATAATGGAGTACAATTCCAGTAAAAGAAACACTATTCCAGCCCTAAAAAGAAATTGCATCTGCCGGTGACGCCTTTGTTACTGAATCACAAAACGGGGTTGTGACAAGGAGCTAAACCAGTTGTTAGAGATGCAGAGAGCATTTCTTGAGTTCACCCAGAGACAAAGAAGGAAAACACTGTGGGATTCAGTTCCTCCTGGCCATGTGTTTGGAAAGTGCTGTGACTACAGCTATTGCAGGGAGCCTGGAGTTCACACCTGGGGAAGCCCCTGGCCTGGTGAGCAGCGAGCCCAGCATAGGCACGTAAATGATGCTCTTGCAGAAGCGCTGAGAAAGGAAAGTCAGGATGGTACAATAGAAACGGGAAGAGAAAAGGGGTAGGATTAAAATCAGCTTCTGCGCCATTTTGCGTGAGGAAAGGCTTTTGACCTTGTTAGAGAGGGTGACCTTGAATAACCATGAATCCTGGTAAGTGCCGCTGAGTGGCAAAACATTTCCAGCCTCGGAACAAGGGTAGGTTGGTGGAGGTCTTGTTCCGCGCTGGGTTATTTGCATTGCCAGACCTACATCTGAACCTCCTGGCACAGCACCACCACTGGAAGCACTTGTGCTCTGGGGCAATATCTAGGACTAAGTCTCAGTGGAGGTTCTTGTGAGATAGCGTGATGTGCCTCTGGTAAGCAGTGCCTGGAAGCAGGGAGCCAGCACAACTCAGGGTCCCCCCCAGCTCTCCCCAGCACCCTGCACAGATATCCCTGCACATCTGCGATGCACGGCTTAGAGAGATGGCACTAACCCAGGGGGGCTGTGGTGTCTTGATGCTACGACATGGTGAGGCTTAATATAGAATTCCAGAGGAGCTCACCTGGTGACAACCTTATCTTGAAAGCAGCAGCAGCTGGCGTGTGCTATTTTCAGCTTTGCAGGCTTGTTTTGAGCATCTCCCCTACTGTTTCTGAAGTCAAAGTCCCAGACAAGTTCATTCCTAAGGGGAAAACCAGCGATGCCTCATGTGAGCACAGAGAAATGTGCCTGGAGCAGGGAAGGAGCTGGTGCATCCCAACACATTCCCAGGACCTCCAGCACCTTACCTGGTCCAGCTGCCCTCACCCCTTTGGACAGGCAGGGGTTATCCCTCTCTCTGATGGAGATAACACCAAGCTCGGTGCCAGAGCATCCTGCCCTATGCCTGCTCTTCTCACCTCGGACATGCAATAGTGATAAACTATCATCATGTTATTTTAAACACAGGACACTTATGAGACTCTCCTCTAAATCAGACCTGAAATTACCGCTGTGGTTTCACAATAAACCTGAGTCCTGCTGAAGAGCTGTCGTGGCTTCTGGTTGATATTCCTGTTTTAAAACCACTTTTGTGGTTCCCCCATGCAAGCAGCTCAGTTTGTAGCTACACACCACGAGATAGCGTGGCCTGCCAAGCCAGCAGAGGCTCTTTCCCTTTAATGACAGCCATCTGCAGGTTCCTATAACTTAGCAATGTTCCCAGCTCTGATTTATGGAGGCTGCTTAGCTTTACGGTATAATCTTTACTGTTTTACAGGGTTCCCTTTTTCTCAGTTAAATGTTGTTTTCTGAATAATTCCAAGCTGCCAGGGGGTTTACAGGGAAAACCGAAATGAATTTCTCCTTGCTTTTATTTACTCCTATTTGAGTACTGTGTTTCTGCATCCATTTTGGAGATTTACAGTGGTATTAAGGTTCCTTCCCTCATCCTCATTTTATAGATTTCTGCTGCAATCATTTTGAAAGCCAGAAAGCTGACAGGAAAATTAGGAAATGAGATAGCATGTTCCTATTCCCTCCAGTGCCCTGACGAGGAAAAGGAGAAGAAAAAGGAACTGAAGGCAGAATAAATAACTCTATACCCCGGAATCCCTTCCCAGATGCTGGAACCTCCTTCAGGCATCCCACCACATCCCAACCTGCCAGCACTGCTCTGACCTCGGGAATGCTGCTCTCTTCGGTGGCTCCGGTGATCCAAGTGCACAGGTTAACTGTTAATCTAATTTTACATGACTGTATGGCCCCAACTTCAGCCTTTCAAATCAAAACAAGCATGCTGAGACTTGCGAAGATGCTGCTTATCTAGTGACAAACAAGGGCTGCTCATCTCATGAGAGCTGTACCACCTCCTGCCAGCGACAACCTCATCCAGAGCACAGGCAATATCCATCCAGGTGCAGATTTCTGCTCTGTTGTAGGTGTTAGTTGTTGCAGGCAAAACAAAACTGCTGGAAATGATCCCAGGTCACTACGTTATCGATTTCCTCTGCTTTCCTCCCATCTTGGATTACAAAGATGGGTATTTTACATAGTTTATCCTGCTCCTGTTTCCAGTGATGCGTTGCCTAGGGAAGGGGTTTGCTCGCTCATTTTACCCCAGATATGGCTGATTTTCCGCCTGCCTCTGAAATCTGACTCACCCATTTTGTGTGATGCATTAGCCTTGATTCAGGCTGAGAACAGGTATTTCCATTTAAGCAGAGAGAACACCCATTCTATCATACTGCTCTTTATGGAAACACCTGTGAAACAAAGCAGCCCAACACAGCAAAATGCTGAATTGCCCAGGAACTGGAATGCTAAAATTGCATCCTAGAAAAAACCCATTTCCATTCAGCCCAGGGAGATAGAAAGAGATTTAAAGTATCAGTTTGTTTTCATGGACTAAACCTCTATACAGCATAAAATGTGACTTTATATTAATATATGACATGATATACAAATAAAAACTTCTTACTGTGCATGTTCTTTACATCTGTGTGGTTTTATACCTTAAAAATGTATACTTGAAACTCATTGAAATTAGGAATTATTCTCACAGAGTGACTTGCACTTTGATTTGACCCCTGATGTTCTGAGAGGCAACAGGGGATTTTCTAATGCTGTAAGTACATGGGATATAAAATCTGAAGATGAAAATGGTGGGGAGATGCAATATAAATAGAACAATGACAAAGTGAAGAGGGACCAAATGGGCTCTGGCTGCAGCATGGGGTGCAGCTGTCCCAGGGAGCCAGCCAGCTGGGCAGCAGGCAAGGAGACCAGGCAGATGTCTGGCTTCTGCTGCCGGCTTTGATGGCACTGGTACGCTCCCACTGAGCATCCTGATCCTATGGAATCAGCATTTTCCAACAGAAAGTGGCTCATAAAATTATTCTGCTGGAAAATCAGTGACCTGTTCCACTTGTGGCTGATCATGGGATCAGAGAATACCTCAAGTTAGAAGGGATAAGGATTGGAAGGTCCAACTCCCTGCTCCTTTAACACTAAGAGTGCTCCTTGGACTCTGACAAGCTTGGTGCTGTGGGAAGCCTGTCCCAGTTATCCACCTTAGGGTTTAATCTGAACTTCCCTGATGCAGCTTCACTCCATTTCCTTGTGTCCTACCACTGGTCACCAGCCAGGAGACCAGCAGCTCCCTGTCCACTGCCCACCTTGAGGAAGGTGTAGACTGCAATGAAGACCCGCCTCAGCCTTCTCTTCTCCAAGCTGAGCAAACCGAGCAACCTCAGATGCTCCTCCTAAGCTTTATCCTAGAGGCCTTCCACCATCTTGGTTGTCCTGCTCTGGACAGACCCTAAGCTGAGCATTGCACTTCAAAATAAACCCATAAATAAATAAGCAAGCCTTCTTCCCTCTTGCATTCAAAAAATGCTCATCCCTATCCACCTCCACGTCACTCAAGATACTGCCGACCGCTACCCTTTCCCCTTCAGTTGTGCTCTTTCCAAGCAAAAGCCCTAAATATATTGAGCTTTTCTTATCACAGAGGTTGATACCTGTGTGTTATGAGATTTGCTGTGGTCCTCATACCTTCCCTTGTTTCTGCAATGGGCAACCAGACCTTCATGGAGGATTAGATGTGCACAGTGATGCTCTTCATTCTTGGAGCCTTCCTCCATTCTCCCCTCCCTGTGGCTGTAAGGGTGGTGCCAGCGTCTGGAGGGGAGCAGCCACAAGGCTGCATTTTCTTTCTTAAGGGTAATTGCTAATTCAAAGCCCATCATTCTGTGTATACAGTTAGACCTGGTTTAACAAGGGCATTAATTTGCACTTATCAGCATTGGATTTCACCTGCTCATTCCTATCACCCAGGCACGCACTTCTCTAAGATCCTAAAGCCTCTGCTTTAGGTCTGACTTCCCTGGGCAAATCTGTGTCACCTGCAAACTTCACCATCTCACTACTCACTTCTTTTTCCAGCTCATTTCTGAGTATGCTGACAGTGTCTAGCAGGTACCTGCAGGTTTTCTCCTCTGAATTCTGCCCACAGTAAAAACTGACATAGGACTTTATTCCTACCCCTGGTTTCCTACCTTTGTCCTTAGAAAATTAACCCTGTGAAAGCTTAGACCCATTAAGGCTTTTTGGTGATTCTTTTCAGTCCTTCAGCCTTGCTGGCTTCCTTTCTGGTGCATTTGTGTACTTCTGGTAAGCATTAAATGAGCAATCTCCACTTCTAGGGAGCATTGAGGCAACTTTTCTTCTTTCCAATTTCTTCTTAATCTGCTTCCTTGCTCTTCTCCAGCTTAATTTAAAATGAAACAGAGCTGTGGTAGGATAGGTTCTTTTCCATAAGGATGCTGAATTTGGTAACAGTCACTACAGAGCAGCTCATCAGCACTTACACCTTGAATGAGGTCCTCAGGAATCAGTCAAGAGCTGCTTCTCCTCACCTGGGCTCCCTAATGAGTCTCAAAAAGAAAAGGTCACTTAAGGTCTTTCAAAACCATGACCCCACATGACACAACCAACTTCTGTGCTGCAAACGGAATCACAGAATCATGGAATAGTTATGGCTGGAAAGGACCTTAAGATCATCCAGTTCCCCTTATCACCACGGGGATGCTTTCTTTGCATGAGCTCTGAAAGTCTGCAGAGTTTAAAAGACACTCAAAAGCTGTGGCAGGAGGAAGCTGGGAAGGAGGTTTCAAGTCTATCTTGACAAACCCAAACCCCCCCCACAGCAGGGAGGGTGCAGCATCCATCTCCCAGCTGATGCTGCTCCGAATTGACCTGTTTGGAATGAGAATCGATCTTCATAGAATCACATTGTTAATCCTTTAGGATCACCAAATGGTTGTGTGCTCCTCAGCAAAGACGGAGCTTTCTCCATCTCATGTTTGGCTGTGCCCAGAGGTCCTACGAGCAAGCCAGGAGAGATGGGTAAGGGGCTGTCAGCACAGGGAAGCAGGAAATGAGATACTGTACAAATCCTTTCTAGTAAATCAGATTTAATACTTTTATGCTATTACAAGCTCCATTGAAAACAGTGCAAAAATTCGTAGTAAATCTGTCCCCTAGGTGCCTTATGTCTGTGTTTATTCTGTCTTCTGAAATTCATTCATTTACCAAGCTCAGTTTTTGCTTCTGGGTGTTAGTTTTTATCCAACGTGATTTAATTTTGTACTGGGGATTGGGTTGAAAGCTTGCACCATGATATCTAAATAAGTTCATTAAATGCTCTAAGTTTCTCTGGTTACAAGTATAAATTCATCAGCATGGAAATAATGACATCTTAAACCTATTAAATTTAAAATATCTCTATGCTCAACCCCAGAGCTCAGACATGCCAGCCAATGATAATCAAATGCCACCCAACCACTCAGAAATTCCAGGGAAGAGAAAATGAGCTGGTTTGAGGATGCCTGCAAGGCAAATCAGGCTGTCAAAGTCCTATCATTCTTGGGAGGAATTTACATAGCTCATATTAAACTCAGCAGAGCTGCTGGAAACCTGGAGTAATTAAATGCTGGGAGGAGGTGGATGCTGGATAAGCTTTAGACGGTGGCCCCTGCAAAAGAAGGAGGTGCAGAAAGGTCCCTAGGATGAACTGGGGTGCCCTGGGGACTGGAGAAGGGCCAATCTGGGCTCCTGAGAAGGGGAGAGGAGCCGCTTGTCAGTGGGATGGATGGATGGATGGATGGATGGATGGACGGACGGACAAGGGAGGAAGGCAGAAATCTCTTTGCTTGGGGATAGCCTCTTGGCTTCCCACTGAGCATGCTGCTTCTTCCCTGTTCACGGGTTCATGAGGCTATACACCCTCCTGTCCTGCTGCCTCACAGCAAGGCTTTCTGCACACACATTTCTCCCAGATTTCACCTTGTTTTCATAAAGAGGACTGGAAGGTGCCCACAAACCTGCCTATTTGCTCCTTGCTCCATGGTAGGTGGCTCTGGCTTTGGCCATCCATGGCCTGGAAGTAGCTGAGCCCAAGGGGAACTTCAGCTTTTCCTGGTTCAGTTTTAATCCAACACCCCTTGTCCTGTCACTACAGTCCCTGAAATCATCCCCAGTCTCCAGCCCCAGAGCTGCAGGTGCTTTTAAAAGGTGATGGCTTTTGTTTCACACTCTTCAGCAGACAGACTCTGTCACTGCACCAAGTGTAAGGGACCTTAATCCTCCTCTTATTGACATGACATATCCTAATGGCTTCTTTGGATACCTATCAAGTCACTGTGTACTTAGAAAGCTTTAATCTGTAGATTATTTACTCAATAAACTGTAACGGCTTCGCATAATAGCCTGTAACAGCTTCCAGCAGTTATGGCCTATTGTGTCGCAGGGAGTTTGTGTTGATTTTTCTCCTCCTAAATCTAACACAAAGCATTTAAGATAGTACACACTATTGCGCTGGCCTAAGAAGTGCCTAATTTCTCACTTTGTTCTCTG
Organism: Psittacus erithacus; assembly: GCA_009867235.2. Classification (NCBI taxonomy): domain Eukaryota; kingdom Metazoa; phylum Chordata; class Aves; order Psittaciformes; family Psittacidae; genus Psittacus; species Psittacus erithacus. The sequence goes on from WYDI02004932.1 coordinate 6,975, forward strand.
TTGTTCGGGGTTTTTTACTTTTAAAATGTCAATATCTAGAATTGTGTTTGTTTTCCTGGAACAGCAGGAAGAAAAATAGAAACCCCTCTCCTCCACTGACTGGAGAACTGGATAGCATCCACCGCCTCCTGTTAGTGTAAGGGCTATGTTGCACCATGAGTTTTAATAAAGAGGGAGAACAGTATATTCAAGACCTCAAAAGTCAGGTTTAAGATGGGTTCTGGGTACTGCATGTCTAGAAGATGTTGTGTAAATGCTAGCTGGGGCGGACGTAGACTAAAAGACCTAATTTGGACATAATTTAGACTTGTTACAGCAATTACAGTACTGCCAGATCATCGCAATACTGGACATGCTCTGGGTTAATGGATAAAGAAAAGGGATCCATGTGGCTGCCATTTCTTAAAGGCATTTTTAATTCTCATTAAGATGTTCAGCATTCGAAGGACATTTCCTATCAGGTGAAAACAACTTTAATTCTGAGCCTAACTGCTCCAAATTGATGTGATTTCATTTAAAACAGAGCTAATTAATTAAAACCACTTGACAATGCCCCTTTAATGTTTAACCAAAGAGAACACTGTACTCCAGCTGAGCTGCTAAACGTTTATGCCTTACTATTAGCAGGCTTTCCAAAGCTTGGAAGAAAGGATTTTGGTGCAAGCTCTCACCCCATCTTTTAATTACACCTAAATGACTCAGCTCATTATAATTCTACTGCAAACTTTGCTCACAAGAGCATCTTGCAGCATGCATTTAGCAGGTACCAACACCACCTATTCCCATACAGATACTCACATGTCTCTGTTTTTAAGTGGAAATTCCTCAGCTGAAGATCTCAGAAAGTCACCCTGCTCCATTTCTGGCCCAGCGAGCACTTCACAATTAATTGCAAACATGAAATAAATACACTGTGAAGATATGCATTAAATCCAAGTTGTAATTGAACAATATGGAGATTTGCACCCAGTAATCAGTACACTCAGGGAGCTTGCAAGTAGCTGGGGCTGTTGGTGTGGGGAAGGGGTGTTAGTGGCTCTGGTCTGGGATGTTTCACTTTATGATCCCCATTATTTCCAACCCCTTGTGTGCACCAGAGATCTGCACCAGCTGCGAGCTGGCTGGGCACTGTGGGTTTCTGTCTCCCCATCCCGCTCCAGTATCACCCCATGCCCATACATCCCAGCAGCTCTCTCCCAAGGGCTCCTGAGGAGGGGATGGAGTCCTTCAGACCACATTTCTATGTCTCTCCTGCTGTAAGGGTGAGATGTAAGTACCTCAGTGCTAGGCAAGGGTGGGGATGGACTTTGAGCATCTCCCACGGTGTTTTTCCACGGTGACAGAGCCTTCCCAACTTGCAGACAGTTCGTCACGCGGAGCAGAAATAACATCGCATTCAGTCTCCAGGCGCGTCAGACCGGGCCTCCCTTCTCCCCCCAACCTGGGGGCTGGGATGAGAAGTTGCCTGTGCTTGAGGAGCAGTTTGTCAGAACATGAACAGCATCTTGAATAAGGCATGTGCTGGCCTTATTCAGTTTACTGGGGGCGGTGGTTTAACCCAGCCGGTAGCTCAGCATCAGCAGCTGCGCGCTTACTCCCCTGAGTGGGATGGGAGCAGAATCAAAGAACTGTAAAGCCCATGGGTTGAGATAAGAACAGTTTAATCAGTAAAATAAAGAAAAATAAAGTGGTAGTAGAAAGAATGCCAATAATAATAATCATCATCACTGTAGCAGGAAACAACACGAGAGAAAATGAAAGCTCAGAAAACACCAGTGATGCCCAATACAATTGCTCAGCACCCACTGACCCATGCCCAGCTCAACCCAAGCAACAATCCATCACTTCCAGGTGACTCCCCCCAGTTTCTATACTGGGCATGATGTGCTGTGGTATGGAATATCCCTTTGGATAGTGTGGGTCAGGTGTCCTGTCTCTGCTTTCTCCCAGCTTCTTGTGCCCCTCCTCACTGGCAGAGCATGAGACTGAACAGTCCTCCATCAGGGTAAGTGCTGCTGAGCAACAACTAAACCATTGGTGTGTTACCGCCATCATTCTCACTGAAGCCAAACACAGCACTGCACCAGCTACTAGGACGGAGAAAAAGAACTGTTACAGCTGATACCAGGACGCTGGGTTTGATTTCATACCTGAAAAAAAAAGCCCATTGTGAAATCCTGGTGGAGGAATTCGGCAAGAAAATATTGGCTGAGCAAGGAAAATCATTAATGCCAGCTCAGGAGTTCTAATTGCCCTTAATGAATTAGAAGCTAAAATAGTCTGGCCCAGTTATTAGCAACCATCATACCCATAAGAGCTTTGCATGACAGCACGGAGGGAAGGCTGCACGCAAGGAACAGCCCTCACCCCTCTCCCTTTCCCCATTGCTGTTCTATACAACTCCATTAGGATTTATACTGTCGATGTGGGATTATTCCCTATACTTCTATTTCTTGTTCAAATGTATAGAAATTAATTTTCTGGACATAATTTCAGTACCTCTGGGACATTAGCAGGCTGGAAGTAAAAATAGAACATCATTACAGTGTCAGGTAATGCGGATGAGTGTGACTAATAACCTGAGTGTCATTGATTTAATAATCTAATAACGTCTCTGCACACTCAGCGCTCAGACTCACTGATCGCAGATAAAGATTTAAACCTGGCTGCAGCCACAGATTAGAATCAGCACCTCGGCTTTAGGGATCAGAACCAATGATAAGCAACCCGTGGCTGGTATCCAAGACATTACAACAGGGAATGGAGCTGGCTGGTAGCTGCAGCTCATGCCGCAAAGGAGGCAGGTTTTCCATCCCCTGGGGTGACAGTAGTGGCAGATCACAGCTCCCCATCAGAGACATTGCTCAAACTGAAAGAGAAACACTCACCAGCTAGCAAGGGTCTGGCAGCTTTCAGATAGCCACTGGCCCACCGACAGCTTGGTCTATGGTGGTCTAAAACACAGAAGAAGAGTATTAAAGTCAATTACAACACCAGCCTGAAAAGGTCCCATCCACAGCCTTGAAACAGGAGGGAGAGTGAAGGGAGTGGGTTTGAATTGGGATCAATCTTCTGACTCAGGATAATCTGGGTTATTCATTCAGAGAAAATGAAGGCCAGGCTGAACATAGCCTCAGGCAACATGGTCTAGTGAGAGGCATCCCTGCTTCTAGCAGGGGTTTGGAAGTGGATGAGCTTTCCAACCTTAACCATTCCATGATTCTAAAAGCTGCCACAACAGCCCTGAGCTCCTTGCAGAAAGCAGCAGGAAAGGTCTCTTTCCCCTTAAACATCCCTTCAGCCAGGCCCATCTTCACCTCTACTTCCCAGAGCACAGCCTCCTTCAAGCAGTGAAGCTGGGTCCAGCCCCTCTCATCCTGCCTTTGGATGGGTGGTAAAGGTGTTGCTTCCCCCTGGCACACCCAGGACCAGCTGGAAGATGGATCACCCACAGAGTATGAAACCACACAGGGATGCCTGCTAATGAGATGTGGCACCAGGTTTATTATGGTTTGGTTGGAATGGGGACTATTGATCTTCTCAAACTGCCTGTGTAAATCCCATTCCCTGGCAGGTTTGGGCTCCGTATGCTTTAATATCAATGCAGCAGAATTTGCCTGTACCTGGGGCTGTGCTGACACCATGGAGGGCAAATGCACTTTAGGCAGAATCTTTTACTGTGGGAGCTTCAAGCCCATTCCAAGGGGGTGCTCCTGCAAATAATTCACCTTGTTTTTCAGGCCATGCTCTGAAGGCCACATCAGTCTTCTCCAACACAACTTCATCTCCAGAATATTTACTTGTTTCCAGTTAACTTCACCCAGATAACAGGAAAACTCCCCAGGGAGTTGCCATAGAAACACCTGATGGAGACAAGGCGAGATTAGGGCAGCAGAGCCCAAAGATACTGTTAAGATTAAGAGAGATTTAGCTCCCGCATTCTAAGTATCATTCCCCTGGAATGGAGCAAAAATAGGAGTTCAAATGGAAAATGCCCTGCGTGGTTAGTGATGGAGTGACTGCTGATAGCTCCATTGCCCTGGGGAGATTCACTACCACGGAGCAGTGGAAAAGCCTTTCCAGCTGTCCTCTCTGGAGATTTCCAACCTCAGTGAAGCTCTGCTGAATCTCAATAGGACATGCGAGTCCCATCTGCAAAAGGGTGTTTAAATTGCTCCCGGATCTTTTCCAATGCCTGGTGACATTGGTAACCCTTTAAGCAAAGCAGTGTCCTTCTGCATAATGGGCTGAGAAGGATAGAATTAAATGCAAGAAAGAAATATAACAAGAAGTCAAGGAGCTACCTACCATTAGCAGCTCTTTGAGCATCAGGCAGTCACGTTTCAGGTGATTTACCAGCACTTTTGTCCAGGCCATCCATTAAAGAAAACACTATTATGAAAATAAATGTCGTTAGAAGCACTTTTTAATAGAGAAAATATCCTTTTTTTGCTGTTCAACAGTGTACTCAACTTCATTTTTTATTCAATCCTGTTACATTTCTGAGAGTTCAAGCAGAAAGCCCCAACAAACACAAACTGGTGTCCTGGCCTTCTGCATGAGCCAAATTTTTGGGACAGTTACTGTGCTTTCTCCTATTTATACACATACACACAGATAGCGAGGGTCATTAGAAATGAATTACCCTTAACTGTAAACCAGAAGGGGATTCATCAACTATATTGATTTTTCATGTGTCTGCCTAGCTCCTTTGGCATTTAGTCATTGAAATAAACCCACTGTTTCATTTCTGTGAACCAGCTTTCGGTTGCAATTTTACTTCCCCTAACAGCAAGCTTTCCTCCGTGCTATTTGCGCTCATGTGCATCACCAGCCTGGATTTGCTCACAGCCAGCAGGGTGGTTAATTAACACATACTCCATGAGGCAAAGGTGGAGCTGATGGGGGAGCCTAAAGCAAACAGGATTACATCAGGGATGGATGTGTGCCTGCTCAAGAGCTCGAGGATGGACAGCCATTAGCAGGCAGCTAAAAACACACGCAACCTCCAAAGCCAACCAAGGCAAGAAAAGACCCAGTTTGTGCACAACAAATATCTGAAAGGAAGGAAAAGGAAAAGAAAAACGCAGTGATTTTAGGGGAAAGGCACACACTACAGCCCCAAATCCACCTTTTGCTCATCTTGAAAGCCGAGAGGTTGGCTGGGCAGCGTGGAACCTGCTGGCGGTTTATCTTAATTGCATTCATGCGGTTGTGGGGTTATTTGATTTGATCCTGAGATAATGGATGTCTGATTTTTATGTGCATTTCTGATGGGTGTGAAGGACACCCAGAGTCAGGAATGGGTTGTACTGATGAGCAAAGTTGTGGAAGATGTTCTTAATGCCAAAACTAAGTCAGGTGTTAAATCTCATGAAGGAACAGAAAAATTCTGCATCTAACAACTTCTTATATAAACTTGTAGCCAGAGAAGATGGTATAAATTTGTGTGGTTTATGAGCACCACACAGAGGATTCATAAAAGGAAGAATAATACGGTTAAAACAAATGTAAAATACCATAGGAAGCATAACTTTTAACTTTCTTTTTTCCTAACCCTGGGGCTTCTAGAACTAGTTAGAATAAAATAATCTCAGAGCCTATTGCTTTCCACTGTAACTACACACACAGAAATTAATGCTCCTAGAAACTAGCACTTTCCTGAACAACAAAACCATAATTGATCACCAACCAGCTTCATCATCTGAGCAAACAGCCGAATCACTCAGCTGCTCCAGGTTCATTACTTGGTGTGCTAATGCCCTATGCAATAACCACAATGGATGAAATATGGAATGACTCTAACCACAAATCATTACTAATTGGTAATCCCCAGCATAGCAAGATTCAGGGAAGAAATACCACTTTGGACAGCTTCCTGCAAAGTTATCCCTGGACACCCCTCCAGGTCTGCATCCTCCCCACCACAGAGCAGCAGCAGCTTAGCGCTGCCTTGGCTGCAACCCGCTCAGCACTTGTACTGCCCTTCCCATCCGCCATATCTCATCCATCCAGAGTTTTATCATTCCACGCTATATTCAGTTATTGCAATTTTGTGAACTTATTTGCAAAATTTTATCTTGCTTCTATTTCCCCATGGATTATTTATCCCTAAATTCCATGTTGGTCCATGATGATTGTCTGAAACATGATGCATCTAAACTCTTTTCTACTTTGGCTGAACCACACCGATTGTTATGCAAAACATACCTTAAATAATGCTTGAGTTATTGTAATTGATCCATTTACAGGTTATCTTGTTCTTACCTTAGTTTTCTCATTACATGCAGAAGAGCCTGAGAATTTAACAAGCTGTTGCCAGTTTGGCGTTGCAGCTCAGATTGTGCCACCTCTCCCACACAGAATCCCTATCATATTCATCATGTAATGATTTCAAGGATGAGACTGTCGCATCAGTGACCCATGAGGGCTTGCTGGGCAACATGGCACATTTGCAACCCCCTGTATCTTCTATAAAGTAGGGACTCTCCAAACCTGCTCTAGGCATATTTTGAAACAGCACTTTGTGCCTCCCATCTGAGCTGTTTTTCACATTCCTGGCTGTAAATTAACACGTTATTAATCAAACAGCATTTAAGTGTAGTCAAGAAATAAGTGTTCTCTCAAAACTATAGCGTGGCTTGTATGAGACTCTTCTGGCTTTGCTCATGAGCAGGAGTGGATCTTTTTACTATCTTAGATATACTCAAAGGCTAATGAAGACAAAGCCCAAGAAAAGCACATGCAAAAGGACAAACGTTTTCTTCCACGTATCAGCTATAAAAATGCAGCTTATATAGTGCAGTGTTCCAGGCACCAATGAAGTCAAATTACCAGCAGAGTTAATCTTGGTGTAAAGTGTCTTAATGTTAACAATATAAAAAGACAAATTAGCCACCCATGTGTGTTGGACAGGATGTAGGAGGCTGGCGCAGTAGGGCACTATGTAATTCTCCCATTCCCACTGCAAGGTAAAAGCCTCACATTAGTGCTCATTCAGAAACTGCTGACAAAACTTCATCTCTTTCCTGCTCCCCTTATTCCTCACTCAGGAAAAAAGAAAAGGGGGTGGCTGTGCTTTGAAGTGGAGACTTTTCCCAGCAGTGTATGGGATTGACTGTTCCACCACAAAGGGTCCTGGTTCCCCAGGGCCACAGTCCTGTCAGCACAGCCCGGGGAAGGCACATGGGACCCTAGGTCTGACATGTCTGTACTGTCCAAGTAAATGCCTAACCCCTACGGTCCATGGCTTTCTCCCTTTCTCTTATTAAAGTATACATTTCCTCATGGTAGTTTGGGGGCATTTTGTGTTTGATTTGGGTTTTTTGTTTGGTTTTGGGGTTTTTCCCATGTTACCCATTTGACTGAGTTCCCACACATGGATACTGAACACCATCCCCTCTGAGTAAAGTGCACAAATAGAGAGGCTGCTGGCTCAGCACTGTTAATTCAATATAGCAACTGTTTCCTGTAAGAAACATCAGCGCACCAGGTAAGGAATGATCTTTAGCAACGCATGCCCTTTCATTAAGCTTTTTCCTGGACAGGACATAGGAAGAGCCCCTGCTGCCCTGTAGCAGTCCCAGCCCAGGGCAGAAGGCTCTGCACAAGACATCCCAAAGAAACTGATATTCCAAGAGATGGGAAATCTTCTGGAAACTGCTGTTATCTCTTAATTTACAGAAGCAGCTGGTGCTGATCCTTTGCCATCTGATAACTGCCTGCCCCGAGGGTCTCCAGACCTGGGGTCTCCAGCTGCATCCCCAGCCCACAGGAGCCCTCATGCTGGTTAATGGAGTTGTCCCCATCAAGGCTCTCACTTAGCGATGTGACAAGGATCGCATAGATCTCTATTCTCCACTGCCAGGACCACTTCTTGCTGGTTTTGGAAAAACATAAAGTGAAAATCCATAGTTAATGCAGTTCCCCAGGAGCCTGGGGACTCCCCCCCACCTTCTGAATTAGAGTAATATCAAATCATAACATATTTTGGATTTAGATGCACCTGGATTTATGGATGCTCATCAACCCTAAATACAGACATGAGACCTCACGTTTGGCTGATCTCAGCTCTAGGCTGTGTTTCGGATGGTCACCAGAATCCCAGGATCTTTATCTTCATAAACCTGTTGGATTTAATAGTGACAACTTCTACTGGAGAAATTAGGCAAGTCAATTTTAGAGTGAAAGCAAGTCAAATCTGCTATAATTAATTCAAATTAACACATCCACAAGCTCCTGAAGCCTCTCATTGGAAAGTGTCACGTCAGGAATGCCTGCAGAAACATCCAAACAGGAGACGCTACAAAGAACCTTAACATTAGTCTTAATAACCAAAAATAACCTTCACAAGAGCAGGCTCCATTTCAGAAACCCAGATGTTACCTTCCTGCAAAACTTAATGGTTAACATGGTCAACAAAGCAAAACACTTCCCTGTAAATCTGATTCTTTAACATTATTTTTAACAGCTCATCATGAAGCCTCTAAAGAGAATTACTGGAATGTATCCCATGCTACATATGGTCTACAATGGGAAAGGATACCTCTGAAACTCTGAATTGCACGACGCCACTCAGGAAGTGAGAAAGGATGCTGATTTGTAGTTACAACCTTCATGTGTGCTTGCTGAATTTTTTCCTTTAGGAAAGCAGTGTCCAGCATGGATATTTAACATGGTCAAGTATTTGTGAGAGAAAACTGCAAAGCAAGAGGTCTAAGGCCAAAACAATTTCTCCTGAAACAAGCAAATTGTTATTTAGGTGCAGAAAAAAATCCATTTTGATGTTAGAATATGAACATGGTCCAATCACTTCAGCTCTTTGTTTCATGCACTGGACAAGGCTGCTGGAAATAGAGGCCAGGAAGTGATTTTGAAGCATTAGGTTGTGGAATGGGCTCATAGAACATTGTTGGAGCCCAATCAAGCTTTTTTGAGCTTGTTAAATAGTTAATTGTACAGAGAGGGAGAATAACCAGAGAAATGTTGCTAGATGCAGAGGATATTATTGCAGCCTAAACACTGTGTTAGTTACCCTGATGCAATCCTGGACAAAGCCGGGGCAGATCTTGTCTGCAGCACAGCGCGGATGCTTGGCACCGACTCGCTGCTGCGAGAATATTCCTTTGGGTTTGATGTTGATTTGAGTAATTTACCTCTAATACAACGAAAATGGCCACATTTGCAACTATCCAAGAAAGATTTGGCTTTGTTTGGTGATCAAACCCTGCCAGACATACGGAGAGGCAGTAAGACAGGAATGGAACTGGATGCTGGGTGTCCAGAGAACCCACTGACTGGTGGGAAACAGGGAAACTTTGCCAGCAGAAAAAGCCCAGCAGCCACGCATCAATGTCACCAGCCTTCACTCCACTGGAAGAAACAGGTTATTTGAGCAGAGATGCACAGGAGAAAAAACATGCTGGTGTGTTGAGGCTGGACACGCAGCTCTGCTCTGAGCCAGCCCTGCATCAGCCACCACTTCTCCTCCCCATCCCTGGGGCAGAAACCAGCGGTTCAGCAAAAGCAGGAGGATGCTCCCACTTCCCACCATAAGCATCTGTGTGCTGACACTCCAGGCAGCGCCGGAGGAGGCAGGTTTCCTCAAGCTGGGTGAACTGAGGCTGCTCTGGAGATGCTTTGCATTAGATGAGACTCTGCCAGCACCGAACACCCACCAGCATGGCAGGACTGGGCAGCAGACATGCGTGACACCCGAGGGAGGCTGAGCAGAAAGTGGCACATCTTCTACAGGCTTTCTTCAGACGTAAACAGCACTTGTATAAGTGATGCTAAATGATACCGCCCTCCCTCCACCCCCACTCCCAGTTGCCTACTTACATTAGCATTTGCCAGCTGTCAAGCTCTTTCTCAGTTCCAGTGAAATCTCCTGGATTTTCTCTGCTTTCAGTGGTTACGTTGAACTGCAGGGATCCTCCTGACACTAGAATTGCCAGATCAGCCTGGGCTTTGCCTGTACACACACACCGCACACCCTTCTCCTTCCTATCTTGAACCAATGCAGCCCCCAGCGCAGCTACAGCATTCTCCAGCAGGACACAGGAGTGACAGCCAGCCTCCTCAGGACTGTCTCCTCACAGAGAGCTGAGGCTCTTTATAGCAGAAACAGCTCTCAGAGACACTGAGAGCTCACATCACTTACCAAAGAGATAGTACAGACATCACACCTTCAAGTACTGTCTAAAACAGAGATGAAAACAAGCCACCTTCTGCTTTATGAGAATGGCCAGGCTGGCTCAGATCACAAGTCCCTGTAGCCTCATATCATGTCTCTAGCACCAAATAGTTGTGGATATCTATAAAAGAGATTAGGAACAGGACAAACACACAACAATAATTGCCTGGGGTGCTTTGGTAGGCCCCAGTAGTCTGGGCTTAGAGACTTTCTGAGCCAGATGCAGTCCCCTGGTGTGTAATAGCCCCCACTGCACCACTCTGCCATAATCTCATCTAATTGGGTTTTGCACCATTTAAGCTTTTGGGCACCAGAGCCTCCCATGGCAGTGAGTGCCACAGCTGAACAACATACTGGGAGAGGAAATATCTCCCTCATTTGGGCTGACAAGGTCTCAAGCTGCACCTCAGTTCTCAAAAGCCCCATGCACTCAATCCAGGTACCATTTGTCTTGCTGGTCTCCAAGCCTCAAAGAAAGCCCAGCCACGCCGTCTCACCCATATCTACCAGCCCCAGCAACATTTTCTAATGGAAAAGACAATCAGTAGAGAGCAGAATGAGATCTGGACTCCAACATGGCTCATAATAAATATGAATCACTAATAACTTGGCATGGCTGAAGTTTTACCTTCTCATGGGCCCCACATCTCAGCAGTAGCATCTGGACAAGCCTTTAAACATCTGCTTTACCTGAACACACTGGAGCCACTCTGGTCTTTGGATCAGAAAACTACTGAAAAAGCAGGCACATAGATGCAAGATGTATGTAGGCACATAGATGTAGGCACATAGATGTAGGCACGCAGATGTAGGCACATAGATGTAGGCACGCAGATGTAGGCACGTAGATATCCCTCCGTTCCACTCATGAGGCTTTTTAAAGTCATTTTCTCCTAAAGCCCAATTTAGCAACCGCAGCAGAGACTTGGTGTTTTTATGCAAATCCTGAAATTTACAGAAGTGCTGAGCTGAGCCGGGATTCCAAGCGAAGGCTTCCTTGCTATCCCTCCTGCCGTTAAAACACCAAGCAGGGGTACACTGGTAGAGGCTGAAACTTCCAAAGTGTCAAAATTGAATGCTGATGAACTGGGGATGGAGAGAGTGCGGCAGAAGTCAGAGCATTCACCCGGGACTTAACAAATCAGATTAAGGTAATAAAGTCATTGCTAGTGAATGCCACAACCCTTGTGCTCTGCTGGGGTTCGCATTCTCTGCCAAAAGTCTGGGGCTCGAAAAACTAATATTTTCTGATGAGAAATTGTTTTGCTGAAGGATTCTGACTGGCTCTCCCTATCGCACAGCACCCAGACGTGGGATCACAGCCTTGGCCAGATAACACATTTCTGCACCGTGACACTCAGCCTGGGCCAGGCTGCAGAAGTTAATTTACTGTAAGTTACTGATAGTGTCACCGATGGTTTATCGTTCCCCAGATTGGTACGTCTTTAATCTGATTTCAGCTGGTAACAGCTTGGGTCTCATTTTTAATTGCAGGTTGAGGATAGCTGCCTGGTTATTTTTATAGGCAAAAATACTGCTGTGCCAATCAGGTCCTAAACCATCACTCAGCCAGATCATATTGAGGAACAGCTAAGATGCCGTGCATGTTACCGTCACAAGCATCACTGCTAATAACCATGTACTCCATGAGACAGAATTTTTAGCAAGTTGTGTTTGAAAAACAGATTGCATTTCTGATATGCCCTGCCAATGACATATTTAACAGAGCTGCACTGGCTCTAATGTCATTCTTTTGCATCCTTTCAGGGGTAGAATAGATATATCACTATCATTAGCAAACATGGAGACTGCAGGCACTTCATGAAATGAACTGGGAATCACAGGCTAAGTACTGGGACTGACAATGCAGAAACCACTGGGTCTGTCACACTATTGCTGAAAGAATCACAGAATCACAGAATGGCAGACTGGTTTGTGTTGGAAGGGAGCTTAAAGCTCCTCCAGCTCCAACCCCTGCCCCGGGCAGGGACACCTTCCACTAGAGCAGCTTGCTCCAAGCCCTTGTGTCCAACCTGGCCTTGAACACTGCCAGGGATGGGGCAGAAGCAGCTCCTCTGGTCAACTTGTGAATGGCATCCGTCCATACCAACATTCCGGTTATAGGAGGCATCCCACTATGTCTCTGTGATGCCAGCAGGATCATGACCATGCTGAAGTTCAATAAAGCCATTTGTGGAATAGCACAAACCAACAAGTAGGTAGAGACTCTCTAAAGCCATCCCTTTGCCTCTTGGAGGAAGAGACAGGCCCTTTCGTTGTGAAACCTTCTGCTGAGCCTGCCTTGAGAGATTCCCCTTGCAATTAAAACTGAGAGCATTTGCAGTGACAGCAAATGATCCATACATCTTTTCCAGATGAATGGTGGTGTGCCTCACTCCTGGCCCTGTGCTGCTGGTTCCTGAGAGACTTGAGTGCTTACCTTCATCCCCAGTCTTGGGCCACAAGCCCTTAAATGACTTTTGCAAGTGAGACTGAGTCTTAAAAATGAAATTAAAATGTTTAAGTTCTTTCCCAAATGTTAACCTTACCCTTCAGGTTTTTTATTCTTAGCATGTGTATTTTTACCTTTTAGTCTGATATTGCCTTTAAAACACCACAACCAACATTCCGATAGATAAATAATTCAAAGCAAAGAGAATAGATGCTCTCTGGGAGTACCCAGCTGCTCAGCTCTCTGGCAGGACTGGGGGTAGTTGAGGGCTGGGTGTAGACCCGATTGCCCATTAAAGAGACACATTTCCAATGCTGCAATCAAAGCTCTCTGGAGAATTAAGCATTGTGCCCATATGGAATATGTCAGTTGTTTGCCAGCAGAGGAAACACTGTAAGAAGTGAATGAGTTTTACTCTGTTCAGTGACATTACTAATGATTCATGCAGGATTATGGGTAACAAACCTTTAAAATAAGAGGTTGAGTTGTACACTACATTATATATCTGAATTTCATGGTATATTAGTGACAGTGATTGGTAATACAATATGATGGGAAATTGCTAACATCAGAAAGAAGTTAATACGACGCACTGCAATTTCTCAACGAGTCCCAGACTTTTCCTAGCGCCACCCATAATCTGCTCATTATGGTCTGGCAAGAGCAATCCCTCTTGAGGAGTGAGGGGCACCAGCACTCTGACAGCCGGTCATAAATTCCAGCCGAAGATATGCAATCCAAAATGCTCCTGTTTCCATGGATCGTTACCCAATTGTATCTCTTCTAAGAAGCAGGTGATTTTTCCACATCCTGTGACAGTTCGTTTCTGCCAGTATTTTCTCTCTCCAGATAAATCTGATGCCAGCTTGTGTTTTACAGCATTTCTTCCTCTTCTTGTTCTATTAAAGAGGCCGATACAGTCTACACACATGTTAACTAAACAGCAGTTAATGGAGTGTAACTAGAAAGAATTGGTATATTTACCAAAAAAAGTATTTCTAGGTCATTAAAATAAGTGTAAAAATGTCTCGCATAAGGCATTAAAATTACAAATGTGACCACAGATTTATGCTTACAGACTGGCAAATCCCACTGCCACGCACATCTCTGTCACTCCTGATCCAAACAGTCTAAGCAAATGCTTAAACACTTTACTTGACAGTTACCTGGAATATGATGTAGATGCTTTACAAAGCCAGTAAATACCCATCTGACCTTCTCTGTTTCTAAAAGATTTGGTGTTTCCTGGGGGAAGAGCCCACGTGAGTAGAGGAGTGTCCTGGAGTGGTGGTCCTGAAGACAAAACCCCACATACCAGTACAGCACATGTACCAAGAGCATCGCCTTTACAAGGAAATTAAAATGGGGAGTCATTCCCAGGATGAAGTGGGAACAACAGTCTCCATGCCTTGTCCATACTCATACCAAACCCAGGTCTGCTGACATTCATCTGTTCTCTTCAGTCTGCATTGCTAGAGGTGGCCACGTGCAAATGTCTCTAGCTATTTTGAGGTTATTTCTGAGCCCAGCTATCAGTGTGCTCCATGTTTAAGAGCAAGAATGGCTTGTTTTTACCTTCACTCATCACTGACGCTCCCCTGCTGACCAGTAGCAGAAAACTCTGCTCTTATGTCTCCCTGTGGAGCTGAAGGGTTGAACAAAAGGTCACTTATAAGCATCACTACCATCAGAAGCCTCAGTGCTTGTGTGCGTCGGACCTGCCTAGGAGCAGATCCAAGCAGAATACTGAGGCCAATGGGTCTGAGGCTGAAGCAAAGTCACCCTTGCACAGTTACCTATTCCCCCATGTATCTGCTCTTCTTCTACCAGTGGTCTGTGCTGCGCATCCATACACCATTGGATAAAATATCTCCCAGAACCGTTCATGTGAAGTCTCAAACATGAAGGAGTCTTCATCTCTCCTAGAGGCCCCGGTGACACCTTGAGATAGATAGAAGACAGAAGAATTGCACATCCCACCACTGTTACAGCTCAGCTCCCATGCCAAAGCAATGGGTCTAAAGGCTGCATTGTTTTATTGAATCCTGCTTTTGCTTAAGATGCTCTTGGAGGGAAGACCAAAACACTGCATGGCAAATCCTTTGGCAACCATAGCTGAGACCCCACCAGTGAGTAGGACAGGAACTGGATGGTAATTATGACAAGTGAATGGAAGACAGTATCTCCCTCCAGCATTAAATTCAAGCCCTGACCTTTTCCAACATTATGACTAACTCAACCTTTCCATAATAATGTGTGTGATATTTGGAGAGTATAACATATGTGTCATTTTAATTAATTGAACAGAAATAGATTCACAGAAGAAAAATGAATTAACCAATCAGCAATCACCTTTCTGTCTATTTGATGTCAGAATAATTAGTTTATTCTCCTAATCTCTTGACCCCTCTAGAAACCACAACCTTGCTGGCCTCCTTGAGAATAGCAGCTCATTTGAATAGTGCCATAATTGTGCTCTGGGTGCATTATCATCTAGTTTCATTTTTATTAAGGTAATCTTCTCCCATATTATTATGCCTCTCTCTAAAAGGCTGATCCAAACCCTAGCAAAGACTGCACAGCTTTGCTCAATAATATCAGTGTACTTTGGATCAAGACCATGGCCAGCAGAATCCTTCCTCCTAGAAGACGGGGTGGTTTTATTAGCTGGAGGATCAGCACTAATTTTACTGCTGTTTTCTCTGCAGACAACAATATTCAGACATGTGCCTTGACATTGGCAGTTGCAGACTGTTACCATCTAGCAAATGCTTAAACAAGATCACAATTTGTTCCAGAATGATAAAATGACCCCATGAAGTGAATTACACTGTGAAAAATAAATGTAGAATACTGTGTAGATGCACAAATGATTATTTCATTATCTGGCCAATGTATGAATGACAGATATAAATTGTTCCAGTCATAGAAGGATGAAAGAGTAATGAACAATGGGTTCTTGAATGAGCACAGGAAGAAAATAATGAATTGCAGTTTAAATGAAATCAGGAGTCAATGGACTGGATCACAGACTGCCCTTCAGACATAAGAATTCGGCATCAGCTAAACACTGTCATTTGGAGAAACGTCCTTTAAGAGGAAGGAATCTAAATGGGTCAGAGAAAGAGACAAACATGATGAGCCTGGCCACTGGCTTGCTTTAGCAAGCTGGGCTGGAGCATTCCCATTCCTGCTGCTTTGCTAATTCACACAGTGATCTACTGCACATCAGCAGCCTGCACTCGGCGCAGTTAACAGACCATTTGTACTTCTGCCTTTTCCCCATTTTAACCTTGCTCTTCCCTCTACTACTCAGTTACTTTGAGGCAACATCTGACTAGATCTCTTATACATAATGTGTGCGCTGAATGAAGACCAAGACACCAAAGGCTTCTGGGAAAGAAAGTGTCAATTATTAGAAGTAACATATGTGGCAAAACCTCTCATTTTTTTTTGTTAGAAAACTTTCTGCAATAGATGGATTTATCTTCTTTTCTTTTGTTTCATACCAATAAACCAAGAATAAGCCAAGGATTTCTAAGAAGCATGTCACATTTCATGCATCTGATCTATCCATCACATTGCACAGCATCTTGTTAGCTCTGTACTGAAGCTGCATTTCCCTCACGAGCACAGGACATCTGACCATTTTAGCTCATTGTACAGAATTCCTTTATACTTTATGAAGACATCTTAGAAACCAGCAGAAACTGGTTGGTTTCACAGGCAGGGCTCAAAAAGTCTCATAAACCAGCTCGCTCCTACTGCTGCTCTATTCCCCAGCATCTGCCCTCCTGCCCCTTATACAACCACAAGCACAAAAGCAAGAGGCGGCCCTTCAAGCCTTATATGCTTCAGCCAAGGGCATGGTGCTCTGGGCTGGGCATCCTGGAGGGAAAGGTCATCCTGTATCACCTTGTGCTCAATAGCCTCAAGACATTTGAAAACAAGAAAGTTCCAAGTCCAGCAAATGTTTGCACCTTCAAAGCCCCAGAGTGAAGGCAACAAAGTGAAAAGCAGGGGAAATCAGGTTTGGCTTGCCTTGTGGAGAAAAATAAGTATTTATAGGAGAGAAAATAAAGGAGAAAGGTGGCATCTCTGTTCTGTAAGTGACCAAAAGGCCACCTGCTTCTGCCTAATTCAATGGCAACTTCTGCAAAGGTTTCTCCCCTGCAAGGTTGAAGTAAACTTCATGTGCCTGCTCTGTATGTATGAGACAACATCCATAGAACACTATCCATTGATATATATGTATATATCTATCTATATATCTGCAGCCTGTCCAGGCAGAATCAGACCACAACCAGCAGAACCACTTCCAGCGCCTCACTCTTCCTTTCATCAGATTGATGTTTCACCAAATCCTAATGCTAAGCACATGAGCCCATTAGCAAACTTCCCCATAATTCCATCAGGATGCCCCATCAGGGATGCTGAAACAGGTCAAGACAACCTGCCCACCACACCACAGGTAGCCTACAGAGCTATAGGGTATCACTAATGTATATGGAGTGAGCAGGAGTAAAATACCTTTGTGGGGATTTTGCCTGAGCATTCAACCCAGGAAAGGACTTTCTTCATTGGCTCAGAGTCAGTTCTCCTTGTCTGATGAGGATTGCAAACCCCAGAGTATTTTGGCTGCCCTGCAAGCCTGATGCTGGGCTAAAACTGTGCTGCAGCTTCATGGAGTAGGAGGCAGCTCTGAGGATGGGCTCTCCTTTCCTGCTGTACCTGCCTCCCCAGAAGTGCTTTAAGGCACAGCCACCTCCATAGGCCACCTGTAGCTCTGTTCCTGACAAGATTCTCAAATCCAGGGGACCCCAGCAGTTGGATAAACATCCCTCTGTTGAACCATTCAGCAGGAAACCCCAGCATTAGAGCCAAAACCAGGCTGATCCAATACATTCAGTTATCGCTGGCTTGCTGTCAGCTGATTTGGCGTCTCATCTACAGCACAACACAATTTGATCCTTTAAGACTCCTTCAATCCGGTGTCAGCAGTTCATTCAGTGAGATGGCAGCTCAAGCATCTGGCTCTAAAGAGCCACCCAGCCATCACATTAGATTTGAAAGCAAACTGAAAACATCCCCTGGTGCGTGCTGCAGAGAGCTCTGCTTCTGTCCCACAGTGAGATCACTGCCTCTAAAGCCCACAGCACCCTGCCTGGGTGATGGGAAAGGCCCAGGAGAAACACCAACACGCGCAAGAGGGAAAGATGCTCCCAACTCCCACTGCCCTGGCTCTGGTCCTTGCCACCCAGTGTGATAATAATCAGCAGAGTTTTGGTCTCAAAAGAGGCTTCAAAGGCTTCAGTCAGGCTGAGTGCTGCTTCAGGATGAAAACAGCGAGCAACAGTGGCAGCACTAGTTTTTACATGGGAGAACAAACTGCATTAGATGATTTTGGATGGTCAGCCTTGAGCTATGATCTGGAACAGGCTCTGAACACAACGGAGACAACCCGGGCACATTGTGTTAATAGGTGGGAGCCCTGAGACAAGGCGAGAGCCCAGCTCCTTGCCCGCAGCGCTGCTGCTGTCAGCTGCCTGCAGGGAGCCCTGGCCCTGCAGTGCAGAGGCAGATCTGCCTTGCTGGCATTCCCACACAGCAGCATTCGCCTTCCAGAGCATCACAGCCCCGAGGTGCTGCAGGGGCTCTCCACAGGCAAACCAAGGTGCAAATTAGAGAGAAGATACAGCCCGTGCTAACAGGGGTGCATCCCAGTCCAAGCTCTCTGTGCCGAGTCCTGCATCCCCAGCAGAATAACCATGTCACCGGAGGATGTCAGCACAGTCAGCACTGGTGACAGCAGCAGCAAATGCTTGACGCGGGCTTAACAGCCAATGCCCAGCTCAGTCCTGACCAGTACTGAGCCCACACTCTGTCAGCTTCACCACTTTTGTGATCCTGGTATTTGGATGATGCCAGGAGAGGTACCATCACCCGCGTAACAGTGGTGTGAGCTGCTCACTCACCCTGCAAGGCAGAAGCTGTCTGCCCAGCTGGGCTTTCACTTGAGCTGTATCCAGCGTGCTTCCCTGGCAGTGAGTGGTGCCATCCTGCTGCAGTGCTGGGCTCTGCTGCTGTGGTCTGAAAGAGAAGGACAGGTCAGAGCATCGCTGAGAGCATATTCCCATCAAGGTGCTGCTGCCACATCTCTACCTGGCCACAGGCATCATTGCTGCTGGAAAACCTGGGGAAGTTTTGAGTGGCACCAGCACCCCCCAGCCCAGAGCCCACTTCCTGTGTTGCTCAGACCGGGGAGTTGAAAGCAAACTGATCAAAACTGAGAGTGTCACAGCCAGCCCCTCAATCTGTGCCGCCAGCCCCTCAGCTGGCCAAATACCCTTGTGTATGGTGCTCACCAGGCTTGAGAAACACCTCAACAACCAGGAGCTGCTTGCCAAAGGATCGGTCATTCATCGTCATCCCCTCCATCCTTATGGATTTTGGAAGTAACCACAAATCCTTCCTTGCTTTGCTAACAGCGAGGGTGTTGTAACAGCAGCAAGGAGATGGTGTAGGTTGCAAGACTTTGCAGGAAGGAGGGGGGGTGAGCAACAGCAGCCAGCCACTTCACTGAGACTAACCCACAGCAGGAAAGCACCCTGGAAAACAGTGCGCTACACATCACCCTGAAGTAAAACAGTGCACACAGTGGGGAACACAGCATCACTTCTGCTGGGTGATGAGGGGTGATGGGGGAGGTTTGCAGGTTGTGCCCTATGGATGTGCTGGGTACCACAGGGCTCTGGGAGTACTGCAGGGCTCTCTTGTGGCTGTGCCTTTGCTGTTCTGGGTTTGCTCTGTCCTTGCCTAACTGTGCAAAGCTGCACAAGTAAATGAATGCGCCTACACAATCCAGGCAGAACATTTGTCTCTGTAGCTGGCACAGAGGCTTCCACACCTCGGTGATATGCTGCATTCCTTTGGATTCGCTCTGAACGCTCCACACGCTCCCTTCAGTGTTTGTAGACTCTGAGGCAGATGCATTGGGTTGATTGTAACATAACTCTCATAATTACCTATACGTTGTAATGTTCTCAGTGCAAACAGATGAAGCAGGCTTGGAGGCACAGACTTTGCTGCGCTACACCATGGCTTCCCACATACTCCATGTGGTTATAGAGCATGGTGCCTCATCCTGAGGAGACCTCAGAGCAGCTTCCAGTACCTAAAGGGGCTAAGGAGAAAGCTGGAGAGGGTCTTTTCACAAGGGCATGTAGAGACAGGACAAGGGGGGAATGGCTTGTCCGGAAAATCCCAGAGAAGCTGTGGCTGCCCCATCCCTGGCAGTGTGCAAGGCCAGGTTGGACACAGGGGCTTGGAGCAAGCTGCTCCAGTGGAAGGTGTCCCTGCCCGTGGCAGGGGTTGGAGCTGGAGGAGCTTTAAGGTCCCTTCAGCACAAACGAGACTGGGATTCTATGAATCTGGGTTAATATCCAATAACCAGGGGCTTCAATTACCCCATTATGCACCACAGGAAAAATGCCCGGCCAGAAGTGGGCAGAGCTTCAGTGAATTCATTGCCGAATTCATCGCCATCACTTGGTTTGCAGTGTTACATTTGATTCACTCTTTCACTCAGCTTGGCTGGTTACAAAACACTTGCAGGAGAATTCAAAGTCTCATAAGAGGAAGAAAATCAAACTGAACCTGCACCACTCACAGTACTCAGTGAGGAGTCCAGGCTTAGCCTGCATCATCTGCAGAGCTGGTAAGGCAGAAATCAGAGATGTTCAGAGTGGGCTTTCAGCACTTGACATTTCCCGACTCCTACACCTTCGTTTTCCCCTTTTTTATCATTACACATTAACACTTCTGTGTTATGGAATATTTATGAGGCACACCACATGCTTAATGGATTTCCTCCTTTATTTGCAGCTAGCCTGCATTACTACAAGACTTACAGTATTCAATATTAAATCCATCAAGGATTCACAGGCTTAATATCACCACTGCTTTAAATGAGAAAGGAAATCTGTACATCAAACTTGCAAAAACAAAAGCCGTGTGGGATCAGCACAAACAGCTCGACAGCATCCTTCACATTAAAAGCATCTGAAAGTAAACTCCTGTTAGTTGAACCAGTTCTGAAGCTGTGAATTCCAAGGAAGTCTCTGCCTTATATCACAGTCATAGCTCCCCACAACAAATACCAACACAATGTCCTGCAGCCTGGGGACACATGAGCAAGGCGAGATGTCGGATGGGTTACAGCTGGCCTTGGCACTCCAGTGGTACCCAGACCACTCCTATTTACATACCCTCGTGGGAGTAAGAAATCAGCTGAAGACCAGGCATATGTTATAGTATATTTGCTTAAACCTCATTTGCTGGGCATGAGCTGCTTGGCCTCGTGCTGTCAGCACAATTAGATGCAGATGAATACTCACCATTCCTCATCCCTGTCATGTCTCAGTGCACCAGTAAACCTCCGAGCACGCGTGCAGTGTGAGGGGTTGTGTCACTGGAGCAACATGGATCATCTTCAGCAAGGGAATGTTCTGCCTGATATGATTGATCAGCTATTGCTGCGGACTGACACGATCTCCCAGAGTTCTCTGATATGTTTGTGTTTATAGAAGTCATTCCTCCCTATCAACATTTCCTCATTATCATCTTCTACATACACATGCACTAAAGTTAACCCTGAGTACTAACGAAAGCAGCAAATCTTGCTCCTAATGAGACCACTGCAGCCCCATATAAATCAATTTGATTGCATGAAGTAACAGCACAACATTTAGTGCCATTTAGCTGCAAGACGTGCACTGAAAATAAATATGAAGGTGTAAAGACAAGCTGATGCTTCACAGGATACAAAACATTAAAACCAGGAGGGGATACTTTCCTGAAAGACCCTTAGAAGCCTTCAAGGCCATAGCTTCTTGGGTATACATCAGTGCAGATCCAATGGGATCAGCAGAGCACATCAAGTTTGCCCCCCAGAGGATGTAACTCCGGCTATTTACCCTCTGTTAATGGCGGGTACCCCCGAGCTGGTATCAGGGAAGGAACCTCAGCACCAGCCCCTCTGTGCATTCACTTTTCCAACTGCTTGAAGCAAAGCCTCAGCACCAGTAGTGGCGAGTTTGAGCTCCTCATATTTCTTCTGCTGTCAGGCTCTGTTTCAGCAAGGGATCTCAGGACAAGCTTAACTTCCAGCTACAGCTCTCTCCCTTTGAAGATAATGGGGTAATCAGACACTTGAAGTCAGATGTTTTTCCTCTGTTGGTAAAAAGGGTCCTTAATACCTCTGAGTTTAAAGGAAAATCTGCAATATTTGTGTTCATCGTCATGTAAAAGGCAGAAGCTGCACGTTGAAGAGTGGAAGGTAATTTCCCCTTCTGTGCTCAGCAGCAAAGAACAGTGCCGTAGGCTTTCCAACAGCCAATCCATTTTGGTACTTCACTGACAAGGTTAAAGCAGTCAGAAATACATTGTGCCACCCTTGGAACAGAAGGGTTTTGCTCCTATGTACATAATGCCTACCAAGATGTTAGTTTAAGGAAAAAGCATTTGATAATCTGTGTTTGCAACGGGGGGCGGAGTCCCCGTGTGGGAAGCAGAATGAATTCAAACATGGGCTAAATTCTATTGGCCCAGCATTTGACTTCCAATGAAATAAACATATAATACAAATTAAAGCAAAGCTGCTGGTGCAGGAGCAGAGCTGGAGGATGGCACATCACTCTCAGGATGCGTTCTGGAGGGATATAGGGATTAAGGGAGTGTCACAGGCCGGAGACAAGCTACCCTAGGACAGCTCCACTCTCCTCTGTAAATCCTGGGTGCACAACTGCTCAAAATGGGGTGACATCGACTCCAACAGCACATCCCAGATAACCCTGGTTCTGCACCTCCCGGGGGCCTGCAGGTCCTCTCGCAGAGCTAACACTGTCTGCTGTGACAGCGCTGGAGAGTGGTAGCCGGCATCTGACTGAATCCAGATGGGAGTCTGAGATAAACTACAAAGGAAACACGATGTCTAAATCTGCACATGAAAAGAAACAAGCAGGAATAAAGAGATTGATCCGTGCTACAGCGTTCCTGCTCAAAACCAGGAGAGGTTGCTGCAAAATCACAGGTCCCAGCCTGGTTTGTGTTGAAGGGACCTAAAAGCTCCTCCAGCTCCAGCCCCTGCCACGGGCAGGGACACCTTCCACTAGAGCAGCTTGCTCCAA